>CAWUFW010017580.1:0-256030 GCA_963921515.1 Calotriton arnoldi
AAAAGATTGGCCTTCATTAAGGGCTACTAGCCAACGGGCTAGCGACCGCGAAGGAGCCTCGTGACGCCGCACGTGGAGCTGGCTTACAGGACACTCGTGGAGTGGGGGCCAGTGATCTTCGGTGCAGGTGGTGCTGGAGGCTAGGGCTACTCGGAGCCCAAAGCACGACTTCTTGGGAGACCCAGAAGATGGTGCACTTGCAAATGTGCTCGGTGTCCAGGGGTCACGGTCTCACGTCACCCACGATAGCCACGGGCCTCAGCTTTGCTGGGGACTCAGGGTAGCCTCGGGAAGTCTGAGAATCCACCTCTGGTGATGCGATGACTTCGGCGTCCGACGGAGCTTCAGTGATGCGAACCGGACAGATGCTTCTTTGGTGCCTGCCAAGCAGGGGAGTCACTCCTTGACCCCAAGGGAGATTCTTCAGTCCTCTAATCGTGAGTAGAGCGTCGAAGGTCCAGGATTCTGTTTCAGAGTTTCGTCCAGGTATAGTCTAAAGTCCTAGGGACTGGGTTCCTACCTTTATTCTAAAAATAGGGGATGGACTACTCTGTGGCCCCACCTATGGGTGGGTCAGGGCAGAGGGGTGGCTACACCCCTTTCCCTTTGTCCAGTTCGTGCCAAAGCAGGGGCTGCAAGCCCCTGATCCGGTTTGAACTGGGGTATGCACAGGGACACCAAATGTGCCCCCAGTGCAGGACTTCAAAGCACCCGAAAGTGCTCCCGCCCAGCCCCAATACACATTGTCCTGTCTGGGGAGGTGGTCACACCTCCCTGGGACAGGAAACCTATTGTCCAGGCCTCCCTGCCGGAGTTTCGTCCAGCAGCAGGAGGCCAGACTCGTGTCTGTGGCAGCAGCATCCATTTTGTGATGCCAGGCTCTGGAAAGAAGTTACCGGACTCGTCAGAGTTAACATGCCTTTCCCTCTAGAAGGGTGGAATGCTACCCCCGCCGCCAGGATTGGCGGGGGTAGTATTCCAAGATGTTTGACACCAAACACGACATGTTTAGGTGCAGCCATTCCATAGTTAGCATTTTACCGCGAGGATATAATGCGTTTAAGAGTATATGGTCAAGCTGCACTACAAACAGCATCAGAGATGGTCTCCGAACGCTGCAGAGGGGCCTTGCTCATGCAGGGGCACCCTCTCACATAGGAACCATGCACTCTGCCTTTAGGATTGATAAGGCCTGCCTTAGGAGTGACTTATAGGTTTATATGTGTGTATGCATTTAGTGATATAGGTAACCTATACCACAGCAAGGGGTGCATGCACCACCCTACCCAGGCTGCAGTAGCAGACCTGTGGTGCCAGTTTGGATGGCCTACCAGGGGTGGCATAATACATGCTGCAGCCCCTGGCAGGCCTCTGAGGTACCTATGCCCTTGGTACATAGTATACCATATACTAGGGACTTACAAGGGCACTCCAGATCCCAATCAGTGATGTGCCTAAGGCACATGGAGACCCTTTTAAAGAGGAAACAGCTAGGCTGGGGTTCTGAATAGCAGGGCCCCAGCCAGACTAATGTCGAAAACCAGTGAAGTATCAGCAAAAAGTGGGGGTACCCCTGTGAAGCAGATCCTACTCTCCTACACCTGGTTGTGGGTTTCTGTATTACTTTATGTCTAGTGTACTACACCATTCACTTCAACCACTCCTGCCCCAAAAAACAGAACGAAAAATGCAATCATAGTTTACTTTGTGAATAAGAGAGAGCTTGCCCTTCTCCCCTGGCTATTTCAACAATAGTAGGCTTATTCAACATAGGTCATGGAGTGCCAAATGTGGACCATATGTTCAGGCTGGCCACAAGTGATATATTTACATAAAATTAATCTAGACAGAACACATTTGCATAGTAACTGTTATTCTGAAATCTGCCATGGGTCTACTCCTTCTGTAATCATGTTGAGCATCCCTGTCTACTCTCCTTTTGTATACCCTTCTTATCCACTCTCCACAGTGCATTTGCAGAGTGCAGCACTTTGCAGAAGGACACTAAAAGAATTTAATAAATTGAACAACCAGGTGACTTTCATCTGTAGTTCACATTTTCACTGATCCTCATCTCCTAGGAATTTGAAAATTGGTGAACCTCTAAGGAATTTATCGATTTTTCAAAGACAATAAACACCCACAGAAAAAACACAATATTTTCATTCTACAAGGACCAAACTAAAACAAAGGTGAATGCTGATGACTTAAACCTGAAGAGAACTGGTTTCGCATTTTTTCAGAGAAATGAACAAATATGTAAATGTAGAAAATTAAACCTGATACTTGTGTATACTTTAGACGTGTGTGCCAATCTGAATTCTTACTAATCTACAAATGTACCAATAGTTACTCAAAAACTGTGCAGTTTTACAAACAAAAATTTTGTTGACAGGAAAACCTGTGGCACATCTGTCTAAAATATGTTGGTTTTACATTATTTTCCAATGCTCAAATGTGCCTTTAATGGAGATATATATGTACTCACACAACATGCTACTGGTTCTAATT
Source organism: Calotriton arnoldi (assembly GCA_963921515.1). Lineage (NCBI taxonomy): Eukaryota > Metazoa > Chordata > Amphibia > Caudata > Salamandridae > Calotriton > Calotriton arnoldi. The sequence continues at coordinate 2,512 of CAWUFW010017580.1, forward strand.
CATTTAATATCAGTCACAGTACAAAAACAAAACAGTCAACACATTTCCATGAAGCTGAGACCTAGTAGACGATTAGATGAAAGGTAATTTCATTTCTAACTGCTGACATATTACTGACACTCATAACAAATTCTAAAAACATCTTGGTTTTTTGGATTCAAATTTGGGCTACTTTACAACAGTATATGTCAGATGTCAATGCTCTGAAGTCATGATACTACAGCTCTTTTTATATTTATATAATGCATTATTTCATTATCAATTCCTGTTGCTTAATAATAATAAGGCTATTTCTAAAGCGCTTGGTTGAGTCTGACCGCGCGTCCCAGCGCTGCGAGAGAGTGACCAGAGAAAGAGATATAATGCCATATGTTTATCTAATTGCCGAAACTGAAATTCATGACTGCGCTGACATCTAGGGGAAATAGCCATGTGTTTGGTCTCCTTCGGAACAGTAGCTACGATGGTTCCCTCCTCAGATGGAGGGATAGGGAATTCCATGCCTGAGCCACTAGAAAAGCAAAGGAGTGACCGCCCCATCTAGCTTTCCTTACCACCAGCATAACAGCCTGGTTTGTTCCCGAGGATCTGAGATTACGGCTTGGTTTGTGGCATTTCACTACAGAAGTGAGGTACCCTGGACCTTTATCATTAAATATTCAGTGACAGAAGCACATGACTTTAAATAAGATTCTCTCTTTAAGTTGCAGCCAGTGCAGGCTAGCCAGAGCAGGCCTGGAAGCAGCATATTTCGGAAGATTTAGTACAAGGCGGGCAACAGCGTTTTGCACTTGCTGTAGTTTCTGTAATCTCAATTTAGTAGTTCCCAGGTAGAGTACATTGCAGTAGTCCAACTGGGAGGTGACTGATGCCTGTAGAACAAGTTACTTACCTTCGGTAACGATGTATCTGTAAGAGACATATATTAGTTATAGATTCCTTACCTTAGAATTACCCCCAGGCATCAGGCTGGATAGAGAATTTTTCTTCAGCAATACCCCTGTGCGTCGTTAGGTGGCGTCCGTCGACTCCGCCTCCGTCATTGGCATCGTGGTCGCTGGGATGACATCGTGGTGCCTAGTTAGACGACGCCCCTACACGCTGACGTCAGTTCTGACACGACTTTCCACGCCAGAAGCACAGAGCCAGGAAAGACACTGACCACACTAGGGCCCTGCAAGGAGTTCCTATCCCTAGAAGTCAGTTCGCAGAGCAGAGAGGATGGGTGGGGCGGTAAGGAATCTATAACTAATATGTGCCTCTTACAGATACATTGTTCCAGAAGGTAAGTAACTTGTTCATCTGAAAGAGACTATTAGTTATAGATTCCTTACCATAGAATAGATACCCCAGCAATACCAACCCCGGAGGAGGGACTGCGAACCAAGTTCACAGCAGAAAGTCCTGGAGGATAGAACGGGCAAAGTAGCCTTCCCTTCGGACTTGACTATCCAGGCAGTAATGTCTGGTGAACGTGTGCATAGAAGCCTACGTGGCCGCCTGGCAGATGTCGATGAGTGGGACTCCACGCGACAAAGCAGTAGTTGCTGTTGTAGCTCTAGTGGAATGAGCTCGCAGCCCCACTGGAGGCTCCTTTTTAGCTAAAGCATAACAACTCTTGATACAAAGGACGACCCATCGAGAGATGGTATGTTTTTGCACAGCCCGACCTTTCTTGGCACCCACATAGCCAACGAAGAGTTGATCGTCCACCCTGAAATCTTTCGTGCGGTCAAGGTAGAAAGACAGCGCACGTTTCGGGTCCAGACGGTTGAGTCTCTCCTCCTCCTTGGAAGTGTGCCGAGCAGGGAAAAAGGTGGGCAGAGTAATAGTCTGTCCAATGTGAAAAGGAGTGACAACTTTAGGCAAGAATGAGGGCCTCATTCGAAGCACTACTTTGTCCGGATGGACCGAAAAGAAAGGGGGCCTAGAAGAATGAGCCTGAAGCTCACTCACTCTGCGAGCAGAGGTGATGGCAACAAGAAAGGCAGTCTTAAGAGTGAGAAGCCTAAGAGGACAGTTGTGAAGAGGCTCGAAGGGAGAGCAGATAAGGTAAGTCAAAACAAGGTTCAAGTCTCACTGAGGCATTATGAAAGGAGATGGAGGAAAGGGATGAATAATGCCTTTAAAGAACCTACTTACAATAGGAGACTTGAACAAAGACGGCTGATCTGGTAGCTGAAGAAAAGCGAAAATGGCTGCCAGGTAACCTTTAAGAGTGCCCAGAGCAGAGCCCTGCTGGGTCTAAGAAAGAAGGAACAAAAGAACCTCAGAAAGAGGGGCAGAAAGGGGAACCACAGCCTTTGCTGTGCACCATGCCACAAACTTGTTCCATCGGCAGGCGTATACCGTCTTAGTGGAGGGACGCCTGGTTGCCAAGATGACTTTACAGACTTCGGCACGAAGGTCAAAAGCTGTCAATTGTCACTGCTCAATAATCCACACAAGGAGGTGGAGGCTGGGCAGGTTCGGGTGGAGAACTGTTCCCTGCTGCTGCAACAGAAGATCCTCCCGAAGGGGCAGTCTGATGGGAGGATCGATAGCCATGCTCAGGAGCTCGGGGTACCAGACTCTTCGTGCCCAGTTCAGTGCCACAAGAATGACTTGGGCCTGGTCACGCTTCATCTTCTTCAGCACTCAGGGCAGAAGTGGTACGGGCTGAAAGGCGTACAGGAGGCCGCAACTCCACTCGCGACGAAATGCACCGCCGAGCGAGTGCCGCCTTGGAAACTCCAACATGCAAAACTGCTGAGATTGCGCGCTCTCTTCGGTGGCGAACAGATCTAACCAATGCTCTCCCCACTGCTGAAAGAGACCTTGCACCACCTCTGAGTGAAGATGCCATTCGTGATCCACCAGGCACCGGCAGCTGAGTTCATCCGCCCTGGCATTCAGAGAACCTGCCAGGTGTTCAGCCACCAGGTTCATGCCCTGATGTTCCAGCCATGTCCAAAGGCGAAGGGCCTCTTGACAAAGGATCCACGACCCAACCCCGCCCTGTTTGTTGCAGTACCACATGGCGGTGTTGTTGCCTGTGAACACCTGCACTGCCTTCCCCTTGAGGTAGGGAAGGAATGCCTTCAGTGCCAAGCGAATCGCCAGGAGCTCCAACAGGTTGATATGAAGCCCGGACTCCACCGGAGACCAGACTCCTCTGATCTCCGCTTCTCCCAAGTGGCCGCCCCATCCCAGGATTGATGCATCGGTCACCACCGTGAGTTCTGGTTGGGGAAGGGAGAGGGATCTGCCTCTGACCCAATCATGGTTTTTTAACCACTGCAGTTGTTGCGCAGTTCCCTCCGAGATCTGGACGTAGTTGGAAAGATTCCCCTGATGCTGCGCCCACTGGAACTTCAGGTCCCACTGCAGAGCCCGCCTATGCCATCTGGCATGATCCACCAGCAGGATGCAGGAGGCCATGAGGCCCAGCAGCCTCAGGGTCATTCTCACCAAAATCCGGAATAGAGGCTGAAACATCAGTATCATAGCCCGAATATCCCAGACTCGGTGCTCAGGAGGATAGACCCAAAACTGCTCTGTGTCCAGAACAGCTCCGATGAAAGGGAGCGACTGAGAGGGAGTCTGGTGTGACTTCGGCACGTTGATAGTGAACCCCAGCGACTGCAGGAGGTCCGCCGTAGTCTGGAGGTGGGAGACGACATCCTGGGGCGAGCCCGCCTTTAACAACCAGTCGTCGAGATAGGGGAAGACTAGAACCCCTGATCTGCGCAGATGAGCTGCGACCACCGCCATCACTTTCGTGAACACCCGAGGGTCACTGGTAAGGCCGAAGGGGAGTACAGTGAACTGAAAATGCTCGTGGCCAACTGTTAACCGCAGGTAACGTCTGTGGGCTGGCAGGACAGGGATGTGAAAATAAGCGTCCTACAAGTCCAAAGCTACCATCCAGTCTCCAGGGACGAGGGCAGACAGGACCTGAGCCAAGGTTAGCATTTTGAACTTCTCCTTCCGTTGGAAGTGATTGAGGGCCCAGAGGTCTAAGCTAGGATGCAGGCCTTTGTCCTTCTTGGGCACCAGAAAGTAGCGGGAATAGCAACCACGACCTGCTTCTGGTGCCGGGACCCTCTGGATAGCTCCCTTGGCCATGAAAGCTGAGACTTCCTGGCGGAGAAGCACTAAGTGATCCTCCGAAATGTGATCGAAAGACGGTGGCATGGAGGGAGGGGTAGTCTCGAAGGGGAGGGAGTAGCCTCTTCGGACTATCTGCAAAACCCACCTGTCTGACGTGATAGATTGCCAGTGTGGGAGGTAATGGTGAATCCTGCCACCCACTGGCCACTGATGGGCCTTAAGGGTCAGACTAGGAGGGTTTGGAGGCTGCTGCAGGGGGGGAAAGGGTGGACTGGCCCGCCAGCTGGTTCCCAGACCCATGTCGCTGGGTCCCAGGTCCGCGGCCACGCTGAGGCTGGGCAGCTTGCGTGGGCCGGTGGCTGGACTGGGTCGGATGTGGTGGGGTGCCCCTTCCGTAGCAACGAAAGGGACGAAAGGCAGACTGTGGTGGACGGGAGGACGCAGAGAGGCCCAAGGATCTGGCCGTAGCCTGAGAATCCTTAAAGCACTCGAGTGCCGAGTCTGCCTTGTCACCAAAAAGGCGACGGAAATCGAAGGGCATGTCCAGCAAGGTTGACTGGACATCCCCCGAAAAGCCACACGTCCTCAACTAGGCGTAGCGCCGAAGGGCTACCGACGTGGCAATCGTAATGCCCAGAGAATCGGGGGTATCCAGTCCACAGCAGATTCTGAATTTTGCTGCGTCTCCCCCATCCGCCACTGCCTGGGAAAGAATGGCCCGGGCCTCCTCCCGGGCCTCCTTGCGCAACCGTATCCCAGATTGTATGGGTATAGCAGCCCAAGAGGCATGCAGTATTCACGGACCGCAGCGCTAAGCTGGAGGAAGAGAACATGCTCTTCCCAAGATGATCCAGCTTCTTGGATTTCCTATCCGGGGGTACGGAAGGGAATGCGCCCTTGGAAAAAGAGGCTTGGACCACCAAGAAGGAAGGGTGTTGGGAGAGGAAAATGGGATCACCTGGAGATGGGCGGTGGCAGCGGGCAATCGTCCGTTCCACAGGGGCCCCTGTGCTGGGCTTGGACCAAGTGCCCAGAAGGTCGTTCGTGAGGGCTTCAATGAAGAGCAAAAGGGGTTCAGAGGAAGTTGCTGCCGGTTGAAGCACCTCTGTCAGGAGGTTAGTCCTGACTGCCACTGTAGGGAGCTCCAGGTCCAAAGCCTCGGCTGCCCTAAGCACCACCACTGCATAGGACGCTCCCTCCTCGGTTGCCACGGAGGGGGAGAAAGCATGCCAAAGTCTGGGGAGGTATCCAGACCACTGGCGTGACCCAATTCCTCTCTCCAGTCCGGTTCTTCCAACTGGTCTGTTAAAGGGTCCAGTGACCCCTCCCAGTCCTCATCACCACCCTCAGGGTGATTGGGAACACCTGGGATGAACAAGGGAACAAAAGTACCCTCCAGCATCGGATTTGACGTCGGCCGACGTCGAAACGGCTCCATCTCGGGGATGAGGATGGGGACGCGTCAGCCAGTGGCACGGCCGGGGGCGTCGTCACCGGAGCCGCTGTCATCGAAGGCCCAGGGCCCCCAACCAGCTCCGCGGGGCCCGAAGGCACACCAGCGGAGTCGGGCTGCCCAAACACATGGTGGAGGACTTCGTAGAACGTACGAAGCTGGGCAAGGGATGCTCTAGCTCCCGGAAATGGGGGGAAGCGCGGAGTCATCCCTGAATCAGGCACCGGAGATGGAGCCTTAGAGCGACAACGCTCTGGTTCCGGCATCGCGTCAGCCGACCGACAGGGAGAAGGTGAAGAGCGATGGTGCTTCTTCACCTTCTTCTTGTGCTGCGACTAACCCGAGGAGTGCGAAGACTTGGACGAGGTGTAGTGGCTCTGCGACTGGTCTCTAGACCTTCCCCTCGAGAGAGACAGGGAGCAACGCGGAGCCGACAGTCGGGCCTCCAAAAGCTTTCGGGACCGCTCCCGCAAAGTCTTCAGATTCATGGCCCGACAGTCGGAGCACGACTTTGGGTCGTGCTCACGCTCCAGGCACCAGAGGCACACGAGGTGCAGATCCGTCATGGACATCAGCTTGTGACAGGAGTCACAAGGCTTGAATCTGGTCCGACGATGGGACATCCCTCGCGCACCAGGAGTCAAAGACTTGAAAAAAGACGTCGACAAAAGTTGAAAAAAGTTTATTCAAAAAATGACTGAGGGGCAAGTTCTCTCTGGGTCTACGCTAGGCTGGCTCGAAAAAAGAAAGAGGGAAAATCCACCCCCAAGGACAAGGGAGGAAAGGTTCACCTGCCAAAGGATTCTCAAGGAGCATAATAACGTCTCAAATGGATAAAGATAAGCAATAAATTAGGGTCCGGGGAGAACCAAATACATAGCACAATGAGAAAACAAACAGAGATACAATACCCAAGAGTTTTTATTTAGAAATGATAGCAATAAATTTATTAGGGCTTCAAATGATAATAAATCACGGAGCAAACAAGAAAACAATATAAACACAAAATGAAAAAAGAAAGAACTGACATCAGCGTGCAGGGGCGGCGTCTAAGTAGGCACCGTGACGTCATCCCGGCGACCACGACACCGACGACAACGCAGAGTCGACCGACGCCACCTACCGACGCGCAGGTGTATTGCTGAAGAAATATCCAGTCTCCGTCTGGTGGTAATTCTAAGGTAAGGAATCTATAACTAATAGTCTCTTTTAGACTGATGATTTTTCTTGCCGAGGGGGAAGGACGTCAAAAATCTTTTTTAACATTTTAAGCGTGTTAAAGCACTTTCCGGCCACAGCAGCTATCTGGTGTTCTAATGTTAATTCTTTGTCCACTATCGATCACTAAGACAAAAATACGTACGATTATGCTGCAGTACAAAGCTGTTGTCTCTATATGGCTGCGTTAGAAAAATCTTGCATTTGTGCAAAATATCCTTATCGAAACAGAACTTTACCTAAAAAGGGAGAAGGGAAGTGAACACAGTCCAACTCAACAAGGACACTTTGATAGAACTGGTCAAAAAGAGAGTGCAGTGGCAGACTTAGACAAAGAAATATATACCAAAAGTGAAGCATACAATTCAATTTTGGGTACAATTTGTAAGCAGAAACTCAGCAGCAGCTGCATAAGTGAGCACTAGAAGACTTTAAAATGAGCCATCAGGCAACAGATTGGAATCTATATCGGACGATCCTTCAAGTGCGATAACCTATATGTTCCAGGAGATCCACAAATATGGAAATTTAGACCTTTTCTCCTGTGTTAGGCAAAGCTATGTCTATACATCTTAACATTTTGCTTGCTGAAAAATCCAGATTTCCACAGGCATAAGCACAGGTTGGTAAGTATGAGGGATAAAGAAGTTTCTTTTCTTTTTTTTTCTTTTTTTAATCTTCATCTCACCATTCAGCTTCTGCAACTTTGGCTAGAAGCCTTTTGTGGATCCTAGGCACCCCAAGCTTCTACCACTGCATTGGCCGTAGGCCTAACCAGGCCAGCTTCTTCGTACAAAACTTGGTGTAATCATAGGACCGGGGTTATCTGACCAACCCCATCTCTCTACTCCATACAGCAAACTGAAACCAGATGTTTGAGATGTCATTATTTAAATACCCCTGATCCAGACGTGCCATAGCCAGTGCTGCTTTCACCCAATCTTCATAGCGTGGGGGCAGTGGATCTTTCCATAGTTTACATATCTCCCTTCGGGCAATAAGAACTAGATATAGTAGCAAACCTCTTTGTATTGGCTGCAAAAGATTCAACACTTCAAAGTCCATACCAAAAATTACTATAGTAAGGTTCACATTAATCTTGACTTTGAAAATGGCTCCCAGAGCATGCTCCACATCCCTCCAAAACCCACTTAGTTTGCAACATTCATAAAATATATGTATATCATGCGCTTTAGAACAGTCACAACTCGGACATTTAGAAGAAGCTAAGGGAGCAAATCTAGCAATTTTCACAGGGGTATAGTAAAGTCTGTTGACTACGAAAAAATGATTCTTTTTTAATGATGCCGGCCTAACAGATTTGTATAAAGTTTGCAATGATAAATCGAAAAGATCTTCCGCCTTAGAGTCCAAGTGTGACTGGTTCCAAATGGCAAACTATGGGGGGAGTTCTGCAATATCTGCCTCGAGAAGTTTCCTATACCAAAGAGCAGCCTCCTTCTTTTTAGACTTTGGATTTTGAAGTAAGCTCTCCGTTTCCCAATCGCCACAGGTTGACTCCTTTTCAGCTGCATACCAAGAAACCAGTTGTATATATTTAAATTTAGAAAAGGAATTGCCTATTTTAATTCTCAATAACTCCCACGGAAGAACTCCCTCCGAGGATACAAGGTCTGACCAGATCAAAAGACCAGCCCTTTTGATTGGCAGCGCAAGACTATCATCCAAGCAGGCTGGCGTTCCGGGGGAGTCCCATATTGGGGCAAAATCAGAGTAATACCCAACTCCCCATCTTTGTCTAACCCTGTACCACACGTGGAGGGCAGCCCTTAAAACTTTCAGGCGAACTTTAAAAAAAAACCTAGGTGCCCCATATTTGTATAAAAACCCTTCGCCCCCGCCCTCGACTATAGCCATTTCTCTCAATATCTTCCCCCAATTAGATTCCTCAAGTGTTGTCAACAACATGCGTATGTTTTTAAATTGAAACGCTAAAGAGTACCAAGCAATGTCCGGAAGAGCGAGGCCCCCTTTCAAAAGCCTGCGTCTCAGTTTTTTCCAAGAAAGTCTTGCACTCTTGTTTGACCATATGAAACTCCCTATTTTACCTTGAATCTTACCAATCTCTTTACCAGGGAATTCGAGAGGAATGGCATTAAAGAGGTATGTTAACTTTGCTAGAATGACCATTTTAACCAAATTAACCCTACCATAAATAGTCAATGGGAGATTTTTCCATCTAGTAAAAAGGTGGTCAACCTCTTTAGCCACCTTTTTAAGATTAATCAAAGGGATATCGTCTAAATGGTTAACGATGATTATTCCCAAGTATCTAAATTGTTTGCTCAATCTGCCTTCCCAATTATTGATGTTCCAGCACATCACATCTGTTTTAGAGGAGTTTACAAGATACCCAGAGTACGAGCAGAATTCCTCCATAAGAGTTTCCACCCTTGGGAGTACCTCCGCTGGGTTATTGGTGTATAATAACAGATCATCAGCGTATAAAGCTAGTTTACTACTATATCCATGGAAACTAAAAGGAGTAATTTGATCATCCAATCTTAAAGCTTGAGCTAGAGGCTCTATATACAGATCAAACAATAAAGGCGAGATGGGACAGCCTTGCCTCGTTCCCCTGGAAATAGAAAAACCAGCCGTTAACACTCCGTTTAACAATATAACCGCGGAGGCTCCCTGGTAACATCTAATCAGGGTCTGAACAAACGTGGCTCCAAAGCCCATTACCCTCAGTACTTCCCAGAGGAAGACCCAACAGACTCGGTCGAAAGCCTTAGCCGCATCAAAAGCTGCGACTGCCAAAGGTCTCGACCGAGCCACCGCCAAATCAATAGTACCAATCAACTGGAGCGTCTGCTCCTGAATGTACCTCCCCGGAACAAAGCCCTTCTGGTCTAAATTGATCAAATATGGCACTACCTTAACCAGTCTCCCCGCCAAGACGCTCATAAAGATCTTATAATCGGCATTCAGCAGGGAGACCGGTCTATACGAATCTGCTTTAAGTGGGTCCTTCCCTGGCTTTAAGATCAGCACAATTATAGCCTCCATCCACGACTTAGGGACCCTGCCTTCCGGGCTGTAGATAAAATTAAACAATTCACATAATCTCGGGACAAGCTCGTCCTGAAGAAGTTTATACACCTCGCCAGGAAGAGCATCCATACCAGCCGCTTTGTTCTTCTTAATCTTATTAATATGCGTACTTATCTCACTCTCTGTTATAGGGGCATCAAGACAATCTCGGCTACCTTCAGTTAATACAGGAAGATCTTTGTGCCTTAACCACTTTTGGATATTTTCCGAACTAGGTGAAATCTCCTCTTTGTACAATTTTGAAAACAGAGAGAGGAGGCAAGTTTGCATATCCTCCAGATTACAGGAGGTCGCCCCATTCTCATCTATTATTAATTCATTAATATTATTTTTAGCTCGGTCAGTTCTTGCCTTCCAGGCTAAGAGAGCGCCCGCTTTTTCACCGTATTTGAAATTTTGCATATTATGTGATGCCCACTGAGCCTTCACCTTAAGGTCTAATTTGCCCCTATATTCCTGACGAAGACGATCTAGATCACTATGGACTTGAGTCAGTCTACCAGGATAATCCTGGGAGAATCTTAACCTTTCATCTTCTAACTTGGCTATTTCTTTTTCCAAGTCATGAAATTCTTGCGCCTCCTCCCTGTTTTTAGAGCAGATCAGACTGTGTAACTGACCTCGCATATGGGCTTTGAAGGCGTCCCAGACATAATCTAAGGATGTTGATCCTATATTAATAGAAAAATAATCCAGGGTAGAAGATTTAATTGCACTAACTATTTCCTCCTTAGACAACATAGACCTTTTCAATGTCCATCTAGGTCTAAGACTATGTCCCTTCCCAAGATAAATAAAAGACATAGGGGCATGATCTGATACCATACTCGGTAAGATAGATATATCGGAAAAATTATCTAAGTTCACCCTATCACCCAAAACATAGTCAATTCTTGATGAATGACCATGCTTTTTACTAACATATGTAAAGCCTGGATTATCACCCTTCTTAGCCCGCCAGACATCAACAAGTCCCAAGTCGTGAATCATATTAGTCATTGCCTGTCGAGTACGTGGGGTTCCGACGTAGTGACTCTGATTTGATCTGTCCCGTATGGGGTCAAAGAGGACATTAAAATCACCACCAATGATTATAGGAGAAGTAACTTCCATCAACTTGGACTGCATCTTACAAATATGTGTCGGGTCGTCTATATTGGGACCATAAAATGACACCACTGTTATCTCAACCCCTCTAATCTCTAACTGTGCAATAATCCATCTCCCCGTCTGATCAGTTGATGTTAATCCAATGGTCCCACCGGCTCCTAATTTAATTAAAATAGCCACCCCTTTATTATGAGCTGCTTGATCAGAAGAACAAAAGTATTCTACCCAATGGTATTTAGCAAAAATGGGTCGACTTTCCAAATGACTCAAATGAGTTTCTTGTAAGAGACAAACTTGTGCCGATGAAAGCTCAAGATATTTCATGACCAGTCTTTGTCTACGTGGACATCTCAATCCGTTGACATTCCATGAAAGAAATTTTATTTCCCTACTCATTGGGGCTACTACAACCTCCTACTGGCGAGACATTACACAGACGCTTCAAATGTGAGTTAATTTTGAAAAAATTATTAAAGTTGAGGAATTTTTTTTGATTTTCTCCCACTGCGACCCCACCCGTGCTCCCCCACCCCCCTCCTCCCAACCCGCTCTCGTGACCCCCAACCCCAAACCTCCTGGGGAACCCCCTTACTCTGGACATAGCCCTTATGATCTCGGACCCCTGGACGTGGAACCAGAAAATGTGTTTATGAATTAAATGTATTAAACCCCTCCCAAGTTCCCAACTTTACCATCGCTGTCCCCCCCCCCCCGGACCTACACCCCACTTCCGCTCCTTATTTTGTCAATAAGGGCGTCTACCTCCTCGATTTTACGTATATTATGCATTTGGTTATTCCACATGATGTGGAGAGATGCAGGGAATTTCAGTTGTGTCTTGGCCCCCAATGAATTAAGAACTGCCATTCTTTTACCAAGCTCCCACTGTCTTGTTGCCGTTATATGAGATATGTCCGATCTGATGGTGAAAGTGAAAGGATTAATAGAGGAATTGCTTTTAATCACACCCTCCTTCAAAGCCATAGATAGAATCTTTTCTTTTATGGTATATGTAAGAAAATTTATTAAAATTTTCCTCGGTTTCTGTTTTGCAGTATTCCTCCTGAATGGATCACGATGGACCCGTTGAATATCCTGAATCAAATTTAACTCCGAGGAGCCTTTCAAGATTGTATCATTTAAGAGTGATATCACAAAACTTTTGATATCTGATCCTTCCATATCTTCTGGGACATTTAACAATCTCAAGTTGTTTTTCCTCGCGTTGTTTTCAAGGCGCTCAACATCGTCTCTCAAGTCCCTATTTTGAAGAACTAATTCATCCAGTTTTATTGTAGATAAATGCAATGTTTCCTTGATTTTGGGCATTTCAGATTCAAGAACCTCTGTTCTCTGAGATACTTCTTCTAGCTTCTGGGCCAATACCTCGCAAGAGGCTTGAATTGCGGCTTGATTAGATTCCGAAACAGAAAATCTTTTCCCCATATCTTCTTTTAGGGCCAATAAAATTTCTGTAAGTGGCCCAATCCCCGGGCCTTGGCCTTGGGAAACTGCCACAGGAAATATCGCCTGTATAGCCTCTGCTTTCTCGGACGTGGACGTGGAAAAAGCGCCCAATTCGCCCTCTTGAACCTCCTGAAACCTCCAAGATTGCAAATCTATTCGAGGTACCAACAGATGAATGAATAACCGAACCTTGCTCACCAGTAGCTTCCGTCAATTTCACAAAATTTGCAGCTTTGTTCATATCCATTATTTCAATTGACTCAGCTAACTCAGTTATATCGGCCGCCATTCCTGCATTTTTACTCGCTAGATCTGGATTGACAGAGGACTGCATAGTAGTTGTGGTCAAATTTCCTTTATTAGACCCCCTTACTGTAGGGACAGATAACACCTTATAATAAGTTTTGAGAGACGGAGTAATTTTTACTTTAGAGGTGGGTGCTTTCTTCGCTTTTCCTCTCTCTTTTCCACTCACTAAGAAGGTGGTTTCCGTTGTTTTAACTTTCCCTTTACCCTTCCTGACAGGGGCCCTGTGAGTGTCCCTGGCCTCCACAGTCAGGGATGGACCACAACCCAAATCAGTACCTGAATCAAGCTTAATGGCCCTGGTGCGTAGGGTGTATCTACAGGCGTTTGGAAATTTATATACACTGCTAGGGGAAAAAACGTCCCTGCTCTCCATTCGATAGAGAACCCCAGCCTTCTGCACAGTCACAACTGATCTCTCCTGTACACTAAGCTTCCCACTTAGCGCTCTCAGTATCAGCGGAGGACTCGGCAGGGCTCCAAAGGGACAATAGGTAGACCCCTTACCTTCACCTTTATAAGTTTCAAAGGCACCGTCCAAAGGAGCACATCCCACCTCTTTCAGCCGTCTCACCGCGTTTAGCGGGCTCTGTTCCTTGCTCTTCAATGTAGCATAACCGCAGGTACTGACTCTGCCCGTGTAGACCCGGACCTGCAAGCCGGGAATACACCAGCGCCTCCACTCTCTCGCTGCGCCAGCAGATCGCAACAAAGCGGGTTCCAGCGGCGCCGTCGGTCGTATCCAGGGATCAGGCACCATTCACGTCGAGGGACGGACCAAAAACCGGTAAAATTAATAAGAACTGGTGGGGAAAGGGAGGGGGACAGCCAAATCAACCAAAAAAAGAAAAGAAACGCTTCATGGGGACCGCAGGAAAGGTCCAAAAGAGATCATTAGTAGCACGTCCAGGAGATTCGACCGCGACCATTAGCTTCCGGCCGCCATGTTCCCCCTGTCATAAAAAAAAACCGGGATAAAGAAGTTTCAAACTAAAACCCTTACTTTGTTTTAGAGCATTACAGGGAGGTGAGGCAGTTGCTTGCTTTAAGATCCCCATGTAAGGGACAAGTAAGATAGACACCCTACCAAATCTCATGAGATTTCTATTTATGCATGATCATTTTTTGTTTAATGTTTGATTTTTCAACAAAATATAGAAAGACTTGAATGTAAGCCTGGCTATAAAAGCACGTTTGGTGGCCATATGCCAGTTACCATAGATACAATTAAATGGACAGTGTGTGTGTTGGGGGGCGGGGGGGCGCTAGAGAGCCTGGCCACAAGATGGTCGCACTCTGTTGAGGCTAAGCCGGCTGGAGAGCATAATTCGGCATTTCTTCGCACATTATAAGGCATTGGACAATTCCTGAGCAATATTCTAGTTCACCCTCATGGGCTGCACTTGGTACGTGCTGTTAATAACGGATCGGGTCGCTGAATACGCCGAAGTTTCACTAAGGCGCCAGGCCTTGAGCTGCGACTGTGGCCGCGACTGTTGAAGACTGAGACAAAAGCTGACGCTGTTGGCCTCAGTGGGGTTCCTGCGGACTCTGGCATGTAGGGTCCCTCAGGATCCCTGAGATGCAGTGACCTGGGCACAGGTAGGAGCGGTGACTGACTATTGTGGCAGTGAAGGTGGGCCAACTGTCCTGAGCCTTGAATCCGGCTGTGCCGTGGATGGCTTGTGCGGGTGTGCTGTCTCTCTGAGTTGATGCTGCGGCTGGCTACTGTTGCTTTGGCCCTGCCGGCTGCCACTTGGAGAGAGACCCCCACATCAGGAGACACCGGTAGGTGCATGGGAGCATGCTGAGGCCCTTGCGGCCTGTGGCAGACAGACACTGCCCCCGGTCCGGCACGGGTGACTACGGGGCCCTGGGACACATACTGGGCTCGTACAGCACCATTTCCAACCCCATTTAATAAAAGCTACGGATCCAGGGGGGAGAATTGGGAAACACTAACAGAATTTACATTGTACTCTACACAAGGGGAGCAGGGACTGCTTCTGGAGCTTTGGGCCCTCTGATACCTACACTGGACTCCCTTTAGTGCTCATCGCCTGATGTACCTCCCTCGCCTCATTTTAAGTGCTTCCCTCCTGCTGGACTGAGAAGTACCAGACCACGAAGGACCTACCTAATATCGGTCAGTCACATTACCAACCTGGATTTCAGGCAGACCTACTCGTGCCCCCTGGCCTTGGGTGTGGCGGTATCTGAACCAATGGGGAGGCTCACGCCCTCCCGACTGCAGGATAGGGACACCTTCATCTTGGCACGTAGGCACCCCGACTTGGACATCCGGGGTCAAATCGCTTTACGACGTCTCATAAGTGCCATCCACAAGCCTGCTCATGCCCCCTGTGCTGACCCAGGGAGTGGCGGGACCCGACTACTGCCCCGGACTTGCTCAACCTATCTTTGGAGGAGGGCTGATGGAAGCGGTCGCCCCGGCCCCTAGAGAGAACTGTTAGGTGGTCGCTGCTTCGCTCCACCATACCAGCCACTGCAACATTGTGCCCACTCCTTTTGACCTTATTCAGATATACTACTAGCTGCTCTGCACACACGGGGCAGACTGAACTTTGTTATACCCTGTGCCACCCATTTAGGACATGGGGAAATGGCGATACCAACCAATCTAAACTATCATTTGATAGCAGATGCCAAACATAGGCAATGGAGGCGCCACTTGGTGATTTGCAAGGGGCGCTACTGAGTGGGGAGAGCGCGGCCCCAAGCCTCGATATATGCACTATGTTTCTAGATCTGAAACAGAGGTTGACATTAATTGAAACCAAAATTGACCTGCTTGTGGACAGGGTTGATCAACTGAAAGAAAAGGTTGATAAACATGAAGACCGGCTTGAGCAACTTGAACGCTGCACGGCAGATGTGGTGGATGAGTGTGCTGCAGACAAGGAGAAGCTCCTGCGTATGAAAAAGTGAGGTGATGCCAAATACTCGCTTCTGTACCCCGCCAAACTGCTCACAGAAAATGCCGGGAAAAACCTTATTGTCACAAACCCCAAGAAGGCTGCCAAATATGCCAAAACTCTCCCACTAAAGGCGAACAGGTCGCCCACAAGGAATGATTTGCAGGATCTCTGGACCAAGAATTTAAGACACTGAATGGTGCATAGTTCATACGTACTGCTTCCCCCCTGAGCCATAGGGCTGACTGTTTGTCACAGTGCTGACTTTTGCCCAGACGGCTGTATAGTGATATGCTGTGCTTCGATGCCTACACCTATGTTCTCTCCGGCCACCCAGCTCACCTGTAGCTGGGCAGTGAGCCGGTCTGCTAGTTCACACCTACGGGATTTTTCCCAGTATTGACCAATTTCAATGTTCTACATTTTTTTTACTAGGGTGGGGATGAAGGATTTGGCTCGACTGGGGGGCCATAGTTTGAGGTGAGTGGGTTACTTGTTTGTGGGGTTATATGTAGCACTGTGGCTTGTTTCTATTGTTTCTTTTTTATATGTCACATAGCAGGTTCTTCTCCTAGTCATTAGCTCTTCCCATGGGCAGACCCCTGCTGCTGCTCACACATATCTCTAAATCACCATAGGGTCTATTAAAGTACTTACCTGGAATATTCGCGGCTTAAATGATTGCCGTAAGGTGTGTCAGATCTTTGCCTATTTACCTAGACACTCTGTGGAAATTTGCTTTCTGAAAGAACTGCAACTTACTGAAGGGATGCTCTCACAATTGAGGTCTGGATGGGTAAGGAAGGGACATGTTGCCTGTAACTCCCATTATGGCTATGGAGTGGCGATCCTCATTAGAAAGGATCTGCCATGGCATAAGTGGCAAGTCTCATGCGACACCCAGGTTTATCCTCTTTTCCAGCATTTTTCATGCCCGTCCCGGCAAACTCCTCTCTGTATATGGTCCTAATGTTGACGACCCCTTTTTCTTTGCTGAAGTCTGGAAGCTGGCTGGGACGCTTAGACCTGGGGCGACTCTTTGAGATGTGGATTTTAATGTGATACTCAACCCAGAGATGGACCAATCTGGTGACTCCAGATGTCATCACCCGCGGGCGACGACTCATTATGGAAGACTTTGACCTTATTGACCTCTGGTATTCTCTACACGCTGAACGATTCGAGGGCACTTGCATATCTATGGCTCACGCGACCAGGAGTTCCGGTAGGAGATCAGAGCAGCAGTGGTGGAATATTTTGTTCATAATGACAATGCAGAGGTCTCCAGGTCCTCCCTCTGCGAGGCCTTTAAGTTGGTAATTCGTGGAGCCTGTATTGCAAAGGTGATCTCACACGTCTTGAAAATGAAATCAGAGAACTAGAATTGGAGTTCTTTGTCACACGAGGCCTACACGCTAGCTTCTATTTACAGCAAGATTTCTGAATTTGAAGACGCAACGCAATGCGACCCACACTATCTGGGATGAGAGGCGCGAGATAGGCGCTACGGAGAGGGCGAAAGACCCGGCAGATACCGCGCTCAGCTACTTCGTAAACCAGGGGCGAGTGATTATATCACTGAGATACATGAAACCCCCTTGCGCCTACATACAGGAACTGAGTCCATGCAGGCAGCCATGGTGAATTTATACTCTTCCTTATATTGCACTCAACGTGCTGCCACAACGCCCCCCAACCTCTTAGCTTACCTGGACTCCATCCAACTTCTCTGGCTGGAAGATGGCCACAGACAGTACTTAGATAAACCTTTTACAGCTCAAGAGGTTCTCAGGGTAATCAGCGCCATGCCTGCAGATAAGACGCCCGGCCTCAATGGCCTACTGGTTGTGTTTTATGAGGAATATAGCCTTCTGTTGGTCCTGCTCTTGCTCGCCATGTATGAGGAATCTCTATCCTCAGGGATCCTGCCTCCCTCCTTATGAGAGGCCCTTTAATGTAATGATAAACAAATCCAGAAAAGAGCCCCACTGCTGTGACTCCTACTGCCCACTCGCTATGATCAACACAGATAACAAAATCCTTGCCAAACTCATCGCTTCATGCCTACTTCCTCTCCTTCCCACTATTTGACTCACTTAAGTGGCCATGCCTCTTGCCCTATTGACTCACCTTGGATTGAGCCCCACTTTCAATAAATTAATTGGATTGCTCTATTCCCAGCTGCTTGCTCATCTGCGATTCAACAGCAGAGTTTCTGACCCATTTGCGGTGACAAGGGGCAACTGTCAGGACTGCCCCTTGTCTCCTATTCTTTTTGCAATTGCCATAGAGCCGCTGGAGGCTCGTCTCCATCAGCATCACGCGCAGCGAGGCCTTGCATTTACACCATGCAGAATCTTAGTTTCGCTTTATGTGGATGTTGGAAAGTGGGTTATTAGTAGTGGTAAATATGCATCTACAACGGGCTATAAGGCCACTAACACAGTCTAGGGCTCAGTACAGGTCTCAATAAATTATTCCCATGCTCAACCCTGAGTAGCTTTGCTGCAAGCAGGCTTAACTTAGGAGATAGGTATGTAAAGCATTTAAAAACACCAATTCAGTAAGTAATTAAGACACAACATACAATAAAAATACAACACCAATTTATACAAATAAAAATATTTCCTATCTTTAAAATGACACCAAAACGAAAAAAAAATCCAATGTAGGGAACGGATAATATACATTTTTAAAGATTTAACACTACATAGCACTTAGAAGCCTATAGCGCCACTCTGGGACATCTAGTCGCGCTTGACCGGGACTAGTCAAAGTTTCAGGCTGACTGTGATGGATCCCTAATTGGATCCCCCTCGCGGTAATCCTCAGTCGAAATTTTACGCTCCATCTTAGAAACTTTTCTGGAGCTTTTTCCACCATGGTCCCTCGATGCTCTTCACCAGTCTGGATCCGGTGAGAGTTCGCCAACTTGCTTTTCAGGGAGCTCCCAGTCAAACTCTTGAAGTCAGACCTCCAAGGCTTTTCAGCTGGACGAACCAGCAGGGCATGCTGGCTCGCGGTTCAAGGTGGCTGGCTTGGCTCTCGCGGTTGAGTCAGGTCCCTTATGGAGCTTTTATTACAAAATTGCTCCAAACTTCTGGAACTTCTACCTGAAGTTTCTCTTGAGGGTCCAAAGTGTCCAAAACACAATCCAAGGGCCTGGAAGGTCCAGGGTGGTCCTTGAACCTGGACAAAACCTTTACAAATCCACTGGACGCACTCCAGGCAGGGGATTCTTTATGGTGATGGTCCAAGTGAGCTGTGTTAACCTGTAGGGAGTCCACTCTTTATTCCTTATGAAGCAAGGTACATCCAAAGGGATGTAGTTCCAGATACTGCAGCAGGTGCAGTCAGTCCGGGCCTGATGGTGCAAATCAAGTTTCCAGCTTGGCAAGCCTTCTTCTCTTAGTTTCAAGCAGCAGATCTGAAAGGCTCTGCTCCTCTCATATATTCATTCAGTGTTCTCTGGGGTCAAGCAGGAGAGCACTCCAGTCCAATGAACACCCCAGAGCATGACCACTTCCTCCAAAGTGTGGCATAATCTTGTTCCAGAAAGCACTATTGCTCCAAACTTCTGTATGGCTGAAATCTCAGCATAGGAGCAAGAACTAGTTAAACCAAACTCCAGTATGACTCATTACCATAGCTGTCCTCTCCCTACCATCTGCGAATTCCTGCCTTAAGCCTGCCATCTGGCTGGGTCAGAGGGGCTGGTGGGTAGATGGATCTGGCATGCCCTGCCTGTCCTATTCCCCCTTTGAAGCTTCATGCTTTGCGACCCCTCCCCCTGCTTAGGCATTTCTGTGTAGCAGAGCCATCTATCACCTCATCAAAGCAACCTGGCTAATCCTGTTTGCTCTGACCAATCAAGCGAGAGGGCAGGATGGCTGAATTTTGGCTTACATACACAAAAGTCTTATAACTTATTAACTTATTTTCTATATACTTTAGGATAAATTCAACAATGGCATATTGTTGCATTTATCAATACCATTCTCCTACGTTCTTGAACCGTATTTATTTAATTCCTAGCAAAATTTATGTATTCATAAGCTATTGCCAAGTTATCCTATGGGGCTAGGCATCTCATCAGGGCATATAAAACATCTTTCAAAATAGTGTAAATCCTCACTCTACAGTTCTCCTAGCACCAAAGTCGATTTTGGGAGGCACTTTACTACAATGAGCAAAGTGAGATGTGCAATTTCTCTATCCCCAGGGCATATAAAATATCTTTGATGAGGGCCCTTGTTTAAATGACATGACCCCCCACCACTAAGACACCTAGTGAGGACCCTTGGGGTACCTAATATGCCAAAATATTGTAGATTATGACTTTAAGTGCCCCTACCACCAATGTCGAGTTTAGGCATAATTTACATTTAAAAGCCGTGCTGCAACACAGGGCTGCTTTTAAAACGACCTCAGGCTTTCAGCAGTCCACATATGCAAGTGCAACAAAGGATGATGGCCTCTATACTGCCATGTCTTATTATATCCTAGGGACTTAAAGGTAGTTTTAATACCCCTGCCCTATTATGTACTAGGGACTTGTAGGGTAGGTCATGCCAATCATAGGTGTACCCTAACACATAGTGTACCCCAATGCGTGTGTGTGTTTTCACTGGGTGTTTTCAACGTAGTCACTACAAATGAGGGAGAAGGGGTGCATATAGGTCCAGCATACAGGCCCCAATCAATACAATGTAGCACCGAAGGAGTATGCAGTTCCTGTAGGGTGGTGGGAAAGAAGAGAAGGAGGCTAGGTTGGTCAACACCCTTACTCAGTAGTGGAGTGTGGGTGTCTCCCAATTTGGGAAGTGGGGCCCTCACGCACCCATTTGGGTGTCATGCTTCATCATAGGGCTTGCTCCTCATCAGGCCGACGCTGCAATGCCTGACGGGCACCCTATGAGGGGCTCTTTGTCAGAGATCTTTTTCCCAAGCCTTATAGGTGAGGTGCGTGTGAGGGGCCTAGTGGTGTAGATGTAAGGTGATGGGAGGAGAAATAAAATGAAGCGAGGTGGTGCTCCAAAATGAATTTTAATCTGCGAGCCCACTCGTCTCAATTAAAACCAGAATAGGGATACCGCCGATTGTAATGGTCGGAGGTATCTATATGTGTGTAGTCATGGTCAACATGTTTCTTGCCTTATGTGTGTAAATCACTTGGCAATTCTTCAGGACCTATCGTGATGCACTATCTACACGGGTGGTTGGTTATGGAAAATGAACCAATCACTCTGATGACCTTTCAATGAGGTACCTTAATAATACAAATCATGGGACCAACCTAATGAGATTCAAAACAGAGAGAGAAAAACAACAGTACATGAATAAGGTATGCATATACAGTAATAATGCCTCCAAAATGAAAATATATAAACATGCCACTACCACATGCACAAGTGGTTAGTGCAACTCAAGAGGTGCATGGCCAGACAAACATAATAAGCAGACTTATGGCACACGTGACATATACAAAACATACTGGTGTCATTGTTAGTAACCAACCACCGTAGGAAATGGCGCGATGGAACTCACCCAATTCGGGTTCAAGTCACACCTCATCAATAGTTAGGCAGAGCAACGATCGTTACAAAAGTTAACGTCATGCTGGTTTTGAGGAGAGAAAGGGTGAAGATAAAAACACGATGGGTATAAGCAAAGATGGAAGGTTGCCCAAGGATGAGCATCCTGTCAAGTGGCATAGGTCTCAGATGCCAAAGGGGTGGGGGCAGAAGGGGGAAGAACAATGGGTACCGCTTACTTACAGTTTTCCTGGAAAACAGGTGCCGGGAACCTGCCCCTCGCTCTGCCTCGTTGGGAGGAAGCGAGGTGTGTGAAGCCTGTAGGTTTAAGTAGCAGGGAAACAACCTGGAAGTGGAAGGTCGAGGGACATGCGGTGGCCATCTTTGAAGGGGCTTGAAGCTACAAGATCCCGGTCAAAACAGTGGCGGCCATCTTAGAACGTGGAATGCATGTGGCATCCACAGGTCGATAAATATACGGCAGCCATCTTTCAAGGGGGTAGTAGCTTAAAGCTATTGATTAAAGCTATGGCGGCCATCTTATAACGTGGAATGCGCATAGCATCCAGAAGGTGACTACTGTATTGGATGGGTCATGCGTGCATGGTTATTATGGCAAAGTAGATCGTGTTCAAGGGATATTAAGTCCCAACTGGTGATGGCTAGTATCTGCAGTTAGTGACATCAACTGCATGCAGTGGGACTCAAGAGGGCAGATAGTGGGGTGAGGATGCTCTAATTATTTACCTCCCCTCACGGAATATCCTCATTGAGCCCATCTCTGTAGCAGGATAGTCTGAAAATCCAGCGTTGCTCTCTTCTGAAGAGGCCTTGTTTGCTAAGGTTGGGGTGGGCCTCAATCACTGTCCACCTTAAGCTATCAGGTGCATGTCCCTTCTCTGTAAAATGTTGACGGAGTTTGGTAGTTAGTCTGTTGCAGCGTATGTTGCTTCGGTGCTCCATAATCATGACCTTCACTGCCCTGGTTGTCATGCCAATGTACCTCTGTTTACAAGGGCAGGTGATGGTGTAAATACAATTGTTGGTGTTACAATCGGTGTGAGACCTTTGGACCCATCTAAAATTGGGCGATAGCTGTAGTTCTTTGGTTCTCTCAGTAAGAGGGCACACAGAATACGAGCCACTCGCTGAGTGACCTGTGACCGGAGGTGGACCCCATAAAGTTGGTTGGTTATTGTGGCGTGGACCAGGGCGGGGACGTGTGTGGACCAAAAGGTCCTTTAAGTTGCTGGTACGTTTGAACGCAAACCTGGGAGGGGCCAGTGTCAGGTTCCCTGTCTGTAGGATACCCCAGTTCTTTCTAATGATTTGTTTAATCCTGTTTTAATGTGGGGTGAATGTTGCCACACAGGTCAGTATGTCCTCCTCAGTTTTCAAAGTAGCACTGGCCCTGGGCCTGCACAAAGCAGAGCCCAGGGCACTCTGAGTCAGAAAACCAGCATCCAGGGGTCTCAAATGGGGCTAAAAGTAGAGGGACACTGCAAACAGGTCCTGATCTCCAACAACTGATGATGTTACATTAATATGCGAGGGATCCACACATACATCTGCACCCTCATAGCGGGGAATTCACTAGATTCGGTGGCCTGTCTGGGATTCAGATTAATTGGCCTAAGTCAATTATTTTTCCATTGGACTGCCCTGCTCACTTCTGAGTTCCCGCTTACGTGGGCGGATGACCCTGTTAAATACCTTGGAGTATGGCTCAGCAGAGACATAGATGTTCTGTGGAAATATAAATACAGCCGACTGATTGGGTGGCTGAATGAGAGAGCTGAGTGCTGGAAACGCCTGCCCATGTCTGTAACAGGTCACTTGGTCATTGCAAAAATGATAATCCTTCTAAAATATCTCTATCTCTTCAGCAATCTTCCGCTTCCCTTACCACTCTACTTTCATCGAGAGCTCAGAACGAGTCTTTTATCGCTTGCTTGGGCCGGTAAACAGCCACAGATAGCTTGGGAGATCATGGCACTCCCTTCTGAGCAGGGCAGGCTTGGAGCGCCAGACATGGACTTGCATTACTTCTGCGCTCAGGCTCAGTATATGTATTACTGGCTCTTCACTACTCGGTTTGCGCCCCACATGCTGCCTGAATCTGATCACACGGCCCCCTTTCCATAACGGACAGCTGTATACCTCCCTCCTAAACGTCCATGTGCACAGATTGACATGGTGGCATGCACAGCATGCGCATGAAATGAGCTCCAACGAACTGCCCATATTGAACACTCCTTTGCCCCATGGGTTGATCACTGGCCACCTGAAATACCCCATTGCATGTGACCCCGGCACATGCTCTAGACTGCACAAGCTGGAACTCACATCTATCAGTGTGATTTATCCAGATAACACATTTATTTTGCCGCAGTTGGCCCTACGAGTGATGATATCACTTTGCTTGATACTTTTACGAGCTATCAACTATGTACTGCGACCCGCGCAATACATACTTCTTTCCCAGATGCACCACCCACATTTCCTTTACTCGAAGTTTTCCTAACTACCCCAATGCCTAACAAACTTATAACCCGATTGTACACAGGAATGGAATCTTAGGTGCCCATACGCACTCCAACTAGCAAAAGGGCGTGGGATACAGATATAACCGCCCCACTTTTAGAGGAACAATGGCAGTACTGCTGTGCTCTGGCTCGTGCGCTCTCCCCTAACTACTGTCTCAGCCTCATTCATTTAAAATATATTCATCAACTCTACCACTCCACAGCACGGCTGTTCGGGATGTGTTTGAGGGCCAGTGCGAGATGCATGCGCTGACCTTTCCCCACCGCCGGTTTTAACATCTTGCATGGGACTGCCCGGCAATCTCCAATTACTTGGCTGTAGGACTTTCAATTATTACCGACATTACAGGACACCCTCTTGAGCACTCCCCAGAGATACGCTATTGGGATATGTAAGGGAGGTACCTGCTGTGGTGCGCAAGCTAACTGCAATGCTTCTCTTGCTCGCGGAAAGTAGAGTCGCAATGAGATGGGGCAGGCACACATTGATGCTTGTAACTGATTGGGTTAAGGATGCAGCTTACTGGGGGCGTAGCCAAGCAACATGGCCAACAGGACGTGAGCCTTCGAGCTCCCCCTAGCCCGCCTGGAGATCCTGTTCAATCCTGTCTGATGATCCTCTGACCAGTATATTAAATACACACCTGTATGGGCTGTTGCCCTGCTAATGAGGGGCCGCACTGCCCCCCCGAGCCAGAGACCGGGTGCGCTGGCCGCTGCTATCTGGGCTGTGCAGGGGCGCTGTGGCTCAGGTGCTGCAGGAGCGGAGCTGGAGGCGGGCGGTGCCTGTGACCCTCGCCGGAGGAGCCTGGACGGAGCGGGGCTGCCTCGGCTGGCTGCTTGGCAGACGACAAGGAGTGGGGCCCGCCCAGCGGGGGGAGCTGCATGCAGCAGCAGCCGAGGCTGTGGTGGGCCTTTTTGCCCCGACGAGCGGATGGAGATGTGGCCCAGACCACGCCCGAGGTGCCTATGAACTGCGGCCCTGCCCATTGACTGTGAGAGAGTGGTGATTCCTCCCCCCCGCTGCAAATTCTCATGTGGGGGCTTGCAGGGGCACGTGGGGATCGATCGCAGCCCTGCCCTTGGCCTAGCAACTGCAGAGGGCCTAGGCTGTACCAGAGGTGGACCAAGCTGGCCTGCATGAGTTCAAGCCCATGTCCCGTGGCTGCCGCTGGACTCTGTCTGGGATTGGGCACCACCCGTATGGAAGCACGGAGGAGCAGATGTCGCAGGGAACTCCAGGTACAGGACGGGGTCGGCGAGCACGGTGTTCTCCTGCTGCAGTAGTGATGCCTCCCTGCCCTTTGCGGCCTGCATGGAGACGGCGGGTTCCTGGCTACTTGGTAAAGCTTCGCATGGCTCTGGGGCCTTGATTGGTGACTCAAGCTCGGTCCGGGCGGGGCTAGTCTTGGGGTGGCTACTTGCCTGGATATTGGAGCCACAATGGAGGAGGACCTGCGGTGCCCCGTGACTTGCTGGGGCACAAATGATGTGCTGATGAGGGCCTGAGTACTGTGACACTGATTCCTCTAAATGAACCTGTCTGATGTTTGCAGAGAAGACTGCCCGGGTGATTCCGAACTTTGCGCTTTATTTGCCTGCTGTTGGCGGAGAGGAGAGGGTGGCGCCGGGCCATGAAGCAGGAGCATCAAGGACATGCCAAGATAGCACAGCGACAGACAAGGTGGTCGGGTTGCCACCTGGCCTAAAAATCTTCCCTGGGCAGTTAGAAGATCGCTTTGAGAAGAGGTCCTCTGCTGCAATATGTGCCTTGGCCAGATGGTAGTGCAGCTGTGATATCCCGGCGGGGGGACTGTGGGGTGTGCCCCCCCCCAGCGAGACGTTGGACGGGATCTGCGTTGGGCCTCCCTTGGAGTCCCAGTTGGCAGGGCTTTGTGAGGAAGAACTGCAACGTTACAGATATCATGGGCAAAGACAAGGCAGTAAGGGCAGCTGGACCAAACACCATAAGTTAGTCCACCACACCACGCCATCCTCCCCAGCGTATAACCAGACAAAGAGGGGGCAATGATGAGGAAGAGGGGTAGGAGAGTGGAGAGCCATCCCGTGCGGAGCTTCTGGCTGCCATTCAGGGGTCTAGGAAGACCCTAGAGGATCATATCGAGACCATCTCGATAAATGTCAATCTGCTCAGGGCGGATCTGCGGAAAGTAACAGAAAAGGTCACCGCGGCAGAGGGAGACATTGTGGACCTGCAGGGCGAGGTGGCAACGCTCAAACAGCAGGTGGTCCAGATGATGACGGCCACGAGGACCCTGGAGTGACGGACTGAGGATGCAGAAGGGCGTGCTCGATGCAGCAATATTCGAGTGCTGGGAATCTCAGAGCGAGCGGAACAGGGCTCGGCTGAATAATTCCTGGAGCAGTATATTCGCACACAGTTGCACCCTCAGGGTCTCTTTGACCTGTTTGTGATAGAGAGGGCACACAGGGCTCTGGTGCCGCTCCCCCCCCCCCCATCCGAGCGCGCAGCCGCGAGCCACAATAGCGAAAGTCCTGAATTACTGCAACAGAGACTGCATCCTGCACACTGTCAGGGAATGTCAAGACCTCCACTGTGAGAACAATAAAATCCCTGTTTATCCAGACTACAGGTTCAGAAACTAAGGAAATCCTGTTTGGGTGTTAAGTGGAAGTTACGTGACCTACAGTTGCAATACATGCTCCTCTACCCAGCCAAATTGAAAGTCCTAGTGCAGGGCAAGGCCCACTTCTTTGAGTCTCCGGAGGAAGTCTGGGAATGGCTGGAGATTCAGGGAGGCGTCCTCCCCTCACGTGAACTACGTGGCCAGAAGCGAAGATGGGGATCCTGTTCCAACAGGAGTTCCGAGTGTAAACCCGGCCAGACTGCAATTCATACCTGGCCTCACAGGAGGAACACAGGGTCATTGTGGGAGAAGATGGATCTTTCCAGCTGGGTACCACCACGGACATTGGGTCCCCAGATCCGCCTACTGCAGACATGCCCCTGGATTCATAGAGGCCATCACAGATACTGGGCCCAACAGCAGACATTGCCCCTGAGACCCTGATGGACGAGGCCCCTGAACTAGTGGGCGAATGAAACAAGTGTTGCCCGAACTGATGGTAATCGGACTGTATATTCCCCACATGTTTGGTGAGGCGAGCTGTATGTGATTAAGGTAAGGGTGCTCTTGCGAGTGTTGCTAGCGTGAGACTGAGGGAAGTGATGGCACCAAGAGTTGGTAAGAGGTAAGGGGGGGTGGGAGCGAGAGCGTACATGACTGGGGTTCCGTGCTAGACGCTGGTTGGTCTCAACAGAAGCTATATGCTGATGAGAAATTGCTGGTCTGTATAAGGGCAGGGTGCGAGAGAAGTTTGTTGTGGTTTCATTCACCAGCCCCTGTTGGGCTCTTAGAGAAGCTGTGTACATCCTTGCACAAGCACGGGGTGAGCAATTTCGACAGTGATGTCCATGTATTGTCCATGGGTGGGGGGTGGGGAGTTCTTGTTCATCAGTTTGGTGATGGCTGCAAGCATTATGGGTGTGCAGTGATTGGAGGGGCTGGGTGGCGGTAGATGGGTCACAATCAGTGTGAGTGCCGAGCTGCGATTACATGACAAATGAGGTTAGGTTCCTCAGTTAGAATGTCAGGGGCCTGTGCACGTGCACAAAGCGACACAGGGTACTCTCCTTCTTGAAAAGGCACAACATTACGTTTGCCTGCCTGCAGGAAATGCATCTAGACGACATAGGGGCCTCTAGGGTGGCGAAAAAGTGGCAGTGTCAGACATTTTATTCCTCCTATTCTACATATGCCAGGGGTACGCTATTCAGGGTGGCCCCAGGAACCCCGTACACTCTCCAATACATAGAGGCGATGTAAGGGGCCGTTATGTGCTCCTGCGCGGACAGCTTGATGGCCCTGACATTGCTATTTTAAACATGTATGCCCCCAACACGGACGACCCTGCCTTCTACCAAGCAGTACATGAGCTAATAGCCGCAGATTTGGATGTACCGCTTATATAGCTGGGTGCTTTTAACTGTGTCCTCGATCCTGCCCTGGACAGACACTCCCCCAGATCACTTGGCTCGATTTCTATCGGACCACGCTCCTGTGTGTGGTACGGTGGAATGCCCCCGCTCAGGGACCCCAACGGTGGGGGATGCCCTCTGATATTTTGGAGAACCGGGAGGGGAGGGCAACACTTTCCCAGACGCTCTTGGATTATAGGACCTTTAACTGGAGAGGCACAGAGTGGGAGGCGATGAGAGCGGTGATGAGGGAAGTGGGTAGTGGGTATGGGACTCACTTGTGGAGTCCGTCCAGTTGCAGTGGGAGTTGAGGGACAAGGAGGGTGCTTTAGCAGAGACCTAGACCGGCGACCAGGCGCACCCTATGGAAAACGCCCTAGAGGGTACACTGCGCAAACAAATTAGCGATATTTGGGGAAGGTTGGACAAATATACACTCTCCCGCTACTGCCAGCGGCTCCATGCTGAGGGTGAAAAGTCTGGATGCCTACTAGCCTGGATTTTGTGCAGGGAGCAGACACCCCGCTAACGACCTGCTTGCGTAATTCAATGGGCCACAAGGTGCACTTTAGGGTAGGCATACTGGAAGTGTTCCAACATCATTTACAGAAGATATACACTGCGGACCCGTCTGTTCGGGCTGACCGTTATGTCCTGTTCTTGGGTGGATTGACATTGACGCACCTCCCTCTAGCGACTAAGAAGGAGTTGTAGGCACAACTGACAACTGACGAAATACTTAAGGCACTGCGTGAGATGCCCAGCACCAAGGCGCCAGTGGGGGTAGGGGGGGGTTGGGTGTGGAGGGATGGCTTGCCAACTGAATATTATCAGGCCTACTCGGATCGGTTTGTGCAACCATCATTGCAAGTATACAACTAGGCGTTCGGGTGGGGACTCTTACCACCATCCCTGCGGGAAGGGGAAATATGTTTGCTCTTGAAACAGGGGGGAGATGGTCGGGACCTAGCGGTGTACCGCTCGCTCACCATGATAAACTCCGATGTCAAAATACTATGTATGGTTCTGGCGAGGCGACTGGCCCCACACGTCTTACCTCATCCACGAGGACCAGTGTGGGTTTATCCCTGGCTGCAACATGAGCATGAATGTAAGGGACTTAACGCATGTCATGCATGAGGTACAGAATGGGGACGAGGAACTGGTGTTGGTGTCCATTGACCCTGAGAAGGCGTCTGACACTGTGGTTTGGGGATATCTCCAGGAGGTCCTAAGGGCGACGGGATTTGGCCCGCTGTTTTGCCGGTGGGTCAGACTTCTCTGTACAGAGCTGTGCGTTCGGGTTCAAGTGTGCCAGAGCCGGTCGGAGAAATGGATGTTGGAGCGAGGAATGCAGCAGGACTGTCCACTGTCGCTGTTGCTCTTTGCCTTGGCCATTGAACCCTTGGCAGTATGGGTCCAATGGGTGCTTGAGCAATCGGCAATATGCATAGGGGAGAGATCCCATTTAATATTGCTGTATGCTGATAATGGCCTATTTTATATTGCCTCCTCCCGAGTAGCGATCCCTAGATGGTTGCAGCTTCTAGATGCCTTTGCCAACTACTCTGGTTTGCGCCTTAATAGGCACAAGTCCCTGCTCTTCCCACTGGCAAGATTGTCTGTGCTGCCGCTGGAGAGCCTTCTGAGGCTTGGATTGTGGTGGGAGACTGGACACTACCGTCATCTGGGTGTACAGGTTGCGCTCGTGGAATCGCAATTGCTACAGCTGAACGTGACTGAGGTGATTGAATCCTTGAAGCAGTCGGTGACCTTCTGGAACACCCTGACGTTCCCCCTTTCGGGAAGAATAGCAGTGTTTAGGATGGTTGTTCTTCCGCGTTGCCTGTATGTGCTCCAAAACTCACTGTGCAGGATCCCCATGAGGGTGTTCAGGCAGCTGAACTCAGTGTTGGTGTTCTTGTACTGGGCTAGTCGTCGCAGCAGAGTGCCCTTGCATGGTCTAATGAGGCAGTGCGAAGAGGGGGGTCTGGAAGCCTCGAGACTGGATCTATATTATTACGCTGCACACCTGCAGTATGCAGCCCGGTGGCTGGATGAGGAAGATGATTGGGAAAAAAAAGACTACTTGGAGGGCGGGCCCAGCCAGACCAACTTCCAATAGCGCTGATGGAGGGGGTGGGTGCCTCTGGCTGCCTGCCATATGTGGTCAGACAGACAGCGAATGGTTGGCAAGCCTTTGTGGAGCACATACTTAGGCACGTGATGTTTCATCTGGAACTAAATGTATGGATTCTCGCCCCAGTGTGAAAAATGATGGAAAACATCTAATTTCAGACATGGAGGGAGGGAGGTTGCCAGGTGCCGCCAGACTTATACCCAAATGAGGTCTTCATCTCGTACGAACAGGCCTGTGGGGGTTTTGGTCTGGGTCAGGGCCAATACCTTCAGCATGCTGGCCTCATGGACCTGGCCAGGGTGACATGGCTCACGTATCCTAACGCTCCCCAGATGACTCAAACACTCGACATATTGCTTACATGTGGGAGCGGACGTCGATTAATCTCATTATTGTACAGGGCCATGAGGGCAGACTCAACGAGTCCACCCCCTAGGGCATGGGCCACTTGGGACGGGGGTTTGCTGACACCCATGAGCGACAAGACAAGAAAGCAGCGTGTGCTCTAACGCACACAGTATCTTGCAATGTGCGCCTTAAGTTAATACACTTTAACTACCTGCACCAGGTGTACATGACCCCAACAATACTGTGTCGTATTGACCCGAACCGATCTGATGTTTGCCCTAGATGTGGTACGGAAGGGGCGGACTTTCTGCATTTAGCATGGGGGTGTCCCGAGGTGCACCAATTTTGGACACTTGGTGGAGCAGGTGAAGGGTGGAACTGGTCTTCGGGTGGAGGCCACCCCACTGCACTGCCTGCTGGGACAAGTCACAAAATCTCAAAAATGTAAGATGGCATACAAATTGTTGCACTTACTCCTGGTTCTAGCTAGAAGAAGGATTGCCATAGTATGGATGTTAAAGCGCTCCCCCTCAGTGTATGATTGGTTGAGGGATGTGCGCGAGTGGTCGCTTGCGGAGTAGGCCCACATGAAGGCTAGTAGGAAAGACGAGAAATTAGAAGATGATCTCGGGACATGGAGGGAGCTCTGCAGAGATTTCCTAACTCTACAGGTTACTGTAAGTGATCAACATGAATTGGATGTGTGTGGCAGTGGGACTGATAATGAGGAGAGTAGATGCCCTTGATGTGACTACTCCTAGGCCCCTAAATATACGGCTACTGGTATATGACATTGTCTAACTCTATTGTTTTTCTTTATTTGTATCTCACACTCGGATTCCATCAGTCTGCCTGTCCGTAAATGTACACCCACCGTGTTGTTATTGTAAAAAGGAAAATAAAGGTTTAAAAAAAAAAAGTATGCCGCTTACTGCTAAGAACAACTCATTGCCTTCTGGGAACTCATGCATCTACACTCTTGGCCTAAAGATATCTGGCTTCCCCTTGAACTGTATCAGCATGCTCGCGACGCTATGCTTGAGACCGCACAGGCAGCTGCAGAATCTAAGCCTACAAGTTATGATGGGCAGGGAGTAATCGCAATCTGCCTACGACTTCCTTCAACTGCCACACTGCGCATCTTTATGCATGATACTGACCCTTGCCTGATTTCCAGATTCAACAATAATGCTTTTACTGTACCTGAGTGACTATTTTTTTCCCTTCTCTTCCCCTCATTTCCATTCCCTTTCCCTCCTTCTGCTTGATCGTTATACAGCGGACTGTTATCACCTATTATTGATAACATATATGCAGTTATGTAAGTTAATGCTAAATATTTATCTGATCTTTGCTATATGGCACCCTTTCTGTTTATTTGTTTAATATTTAATAAAAAGAATTTAACAAAAATCAAAAGAACAAATGGACAGTGATGACCTACAACTGATACCCATCAAAGCTAAAAAGTTTAAAGATATTTCTGTCAATGATTGTAAATGCCTTATGAGCAAATTGGCAATATTACTCACCAGAAACAAGCTACAACAGGAAAGGAAAAACTACAGGGACGCATAGGAATTCAGAGACTATACATCTGCTGAAGGTGTCAATATTTATGTGAGGCTAGTGAGACACCGTTATAGAATAATTGAACTATGGTGAAAACTCAGAACACAAACACAGCTTCACATAATGTGGGCATATACCACAAAACCTATTGTCACAATCAAATATGAAATAGAAAAAAGGTGTTAAATCCACTTTTGACTCCAATATTTAAAGGTGTTAGACCAAAGCAACAGAATCCTTTACAGATATATTGTTTCATCTGTCATGACAGTAAGCTTTGAACCCAGCAACACACAGATGCACACAAAAAGGGCTCACATACTTTAAAATGCTTTACTATAGAACATGCAGAACCTTGAGTATTTTCAAGTAACAGTCCACTAACATCTGGCGAACAACCATTTATAGCCACTAATGACACGGTATTCGTACCCAATGCCAACCACGTACACATTACAGTTGGTAGACGATGTAAGATTTAACCCACTGAGCATGCCAGAAACACTGAAGTATTCATTTCACTGCAGTGTACAGAAGGGGATATTATTGCCAACTACAACCTGTTTTGATGGTGACAGGTTTCCGTATGGTAGTATATTTCTTGGGCAATGAGAAAATAACAAGTGACATTACCACAATGATTCTTTCAACCAAGTCAAAATACTTTCTTTAGAGGCCTGCCATAATCCTTCGCCTAATAATCACTGCATTAATAGGAGGGGCTGACTGGTCTGTGGGAGCCATGTAGGTCACATATAAGTCTCAAGTTTAGAATTTCACTTCTTACTATAAATATTTTGTAACACAACATTAGTTAGACAAGCATATTACTTGGTAACATTATATCATATCATTATCCAGATCTTGAAATATGAAATGCCATATATGATGAATCTAATTTAGAATTTCACATGCTTTCTCGAATGCTTATTAAAAATCTGAATTCTCTCGCTTTAAAAATAACAGCTTATACTGATTTACTTCTGCAGAAAACAAGTTTACTAGAGAACCTATTAAATATTTTCAATGTAAACCCTACCCACTTTTGTAGCAGTTCCTGTTTGCCTTCCAATCCTGGCTCCTGATATACCTCCGTAACAAAATTGTTGTCGAGAGATTTCCATTTTGATTTGTGTTTTTGGATCATTACAGAAGTAATTTAGCTTGGGTAGACACTGATGATCTGGGCTGAATTTGTTCTGGCGCACATTTTTCAAAATGGCAGATGTGTTGCAGTGATGATTCAATATTTCTGGAGCCATGAGACCTATATACTACATTTTGGAGTCAAAACATAGGTTTTGGGGGTCAAGTAGTCTTATAGTGACAGAAAATAACTCCTTAGAGCAACCCTTCCTCCATTTCCCCAAAATTATAATAGAGAAAGAAGAGACATATATAGAAATAAAACAAATAATAATGGTTTTTAATCCTTTTCATGTATACACCAAACAATGTTTATGATCTGAATATGAAATAAAATAATGTTTATCACTCCTGTTTTAGGCACATTTTCATAGTTCACTTTATTTATTTGTTTTGGCAATCGCTCGTGGCACATTTGCAGAATGTTGAACATTTGAGAAGAGCATATCGACAGGGACATCTTTTGTCGCACAGGTTTTGCAAGTACATGTATGTGTAATTTCTGTGGGTAGAGGCTTTAGAAATTTCGTAGGTTTTAGCACCCCATTAATATGTTCCCAAACAAATTCACACTGATCTTTCTCTACATATGCATGACCCAAAACATTTACACATCTTCCGATCTAGTTAACACTCTTTTAATGTGTCCACACTCAGACTATTAAGTTGGTGGAAGATCACTTAGCGGGACTGATCTCTTGAACTCACTGTACCAAAGATCATCAAATGTGTGACAGTCAGAACTCGTTTTCCACACACGCACAAGGTATTTTGCTACAACTTGCAACAAATCTAAGTAGCACAATAATAACGTCTGTGTCATTTGACAGTAAAATTACTTGATTGGAACCATATCGAACAGCCCACTCAACATGTGGCACAACACAAAGGTCAGCTTCCTCCAATTTGCTGTTAAGTTCTTGGAACAATATGGCCAGTACCTTTTGAATATATCTCTGCAGGCACCAACTCCTCATTGACAATCATTCCACTTGCAATAATTGGAAATTGGAAATTCATTGTTCATTGAGGCATCAGCAATGTTTTAGCGCGTTAACATCTCCAAGTTCATCTTGCTTGGTGTTGATGACCGGAATTCATCAAGTTGCACAGTTATAGGTGTCGAATTTTTGATGGCAGGCTAGGTCAGGCTAGGTCAATTTTGTTTGATGTTGATGACCAGAATTTATCAAGTTGCACAGGTATAGGTGTCGAATTGTTGATGGCAGGCAAGGTCAATTGTTTCACTTGTAGACATTTGTCTGATTCTCTCACATACTTTGACAGATAGTTCAAGATAGCTGTCAAAGACAATGTGCAGTTCTTGCAAGGTGCACACTGACTTTGATATCTGTAGAACAGTCTGAACGACATCTCCGAAGTTTTGAATGGACAAAATCTTGACCATTCGCAATTGTGACATCTAGTCCATAAATACAGCAGTTTTCAATGAGGACACCTTTTTTAAATGAAATTCCTCAGGTCAAAGTTTTTTTTTTAGTTTCTGCTTCACTGGATTGGTCAAATAATGCGTTTGTTGCAAAAAGATCATGCAACAGAATGTCCGTGATAAATTCACCCATTTCTTTTGCTACATCCATTTCTCTATGTGCTTGTGAAAGTTGCTTTTTGTAACCTGTTTTGTAGTGGCTGGTTGGACGAAACCCTTACTATGGCAATTAAAGTGCAAAAGTTTAGCTTTAGTGATTATGTCAAACACCTTTTTCTCTTTCAATACAAATCTTTCCTGCATCAGTTCTGAATATAGTTTTGATCCATGTTCCAGGACATCTAGCAGACGTTTATATCGTTATCCACATATTATTTGGTCACAGAGTTGTGTAGTTCTGCAGCCTCGTCATTTCAAAGGGGTTTCCTTGCTGCTGCATGAAATGAAGAAGGCTGTCAACATGTTTATTAAAACGTTCCCCTCTCTTTCTCCAAGTTCGTGGTAAGGAACAGTTTCACGATGGTCCATTCATCTGGAATTTATTTTATGATTTCTAAAGCTAATATGCCCCAGTTGGTAAATAAGCCAACGTCTCACCTTAAACTTTTAACATTTCCATCAGCATGTCACTGGTTGCTGGTAGATCTTCAATGCATATGAGGTTGTCGTCTACATAGAGGAAATGTGGTCTTCCATCAGTCAATAAATTGAAAGCCTTTTAGGAGTGCATCTTTTCTGATCTACTCAGCTAATGATTCTATCACAAGGCTGAAGAGTACCGGTGAGAGTGTACACCCGTGACTCATACACCACTCACCCATGAAGCGGCTCTACACTCCTTAATTTCACTCAAGCTCATGTACGGATGTAGAGTGTTTTAACACACTACATTAAGTAGGGCCCACATTTTTCTTGCTAAGGACCTGAAATAAAAAACTCCAACTCAAACACACTTTCAAAGTTGAAAAGGGCTAATGAATGTGTTCATGCCTTCAGCCAAGCCCCAGGGGTAATCGTATGAGGTGGTGTCTGGTGCTTCACCCCGGAAAAAAGCCATTTTGGTCACGGTGCACTAAATGTGAGATTACATTTATTAAGTGGTTTGCTAGTATTTTGGCCATTATCTTTGCCTCAGAGTTGATTGGAGATATTGGTCTGTATACATACGGAAACTTTGTGGAGGGGCTACTCTGTGTCGGTGTGACTAATATTGCTGCCCCTTGCAGGTCATTTGGTAAGGAACATGGGCATATCACTCTAGTGACTGGGGCTAGCCATTTAGACCTTGTACAGGAGGCAACCTTTTTGAACAATTTTTGTGGGACACCATAAGGGTAGGGGGCTTTCCCTGACTGCATAAGAATTCAAACTATACTGACACAGTAATGCATCGAAGTATAACGATGGGAACTGAAATGCATGATATAACATTTCCAAGAACACCTGGGCTGGTTCATTGCTATAGTGTATTTCTATAATGATCTATTTGTATTACATAAGATTATATAGCACACCTGGTGCAAGTGGTATAAGGGTGATTCACATGAAACAATAAGCCATAGAATGTCGATTCTCAGAGGTTAACTGTAAAGTGAATCGTGATTTTATTAACGACAAGGAGGCTAGCATTATGCATAATCTTTTATTCACCACTTCTGAGCAGCACTTAAAAGCTTCAAATAGAACAACATGTAGTCATTGAAATATAGAACATCCACTGGGTGCGTAAATTCCCAGCATTCCAATCTGATCCTCTTTTGCTTGATGCTTCTGAGCAGATGAGTGCATTTTAATATCTTGAAACAATAAGCCATGGAATCCAAAAGGCGGGCCCTAGTAGTTGACAAGTGCTGCAATGGTTCTAAAATGAGAAAATAGTGCATTGCTATAGTGAAATAAAAGATAGAGTATAGTAGTTAACAAATCCAGAACAAGAATTAAATCAAGGGTTCAGAACAACAGTATGTTGAGACTTGAGAGTTGTGCTATTCTCAAGAGGATTCTCCTACCAGTTAGTTCAGGAATTACCAAAAGAGCAATATTTTGAGATGCCTTCAGAAGGTGGCAAGTGAAGTTTGTTGTCTTAGTTCTGGGGACATAAAGTTCCAAGCCGTATCAAGTATTGTATCATTGCACAGATAGTTCTGAATTTGGGAAGTCGTAGAAGTAAAGTACCTCAGCTTTTGATTCCTCTTGAGCCACCAGAGATGCACAGCAGATATGATAGTCATGGAGTGCTGTTGTATTATGTAGCATGAGGTAAGTATATATGTTTTAATTAGATTCTTGTCATCACAGGAGTCAATAGAAGTCATCTGGTACAGTAGGAATTATAAGGAGTGCAATGGCCTGGCTATTATAGGGATTGTATATATTTAGTGGGCACCTGCTAAGTGTGGAATGAAGTGAGTTTTTTTTCAGTTTAAGGAAATGGAAATTTGCAGCTTCTGCCAACTTGAGTACGTGTAAGATGAGGGTGAGGGCTGGATCAAGAGTGAAATCATAATGGAGTATTCTGATGGAGCATAATGGCATAATGGAACAATTTCAGCAAGGAGGGATCTTGGTCATTCCTGAGAGAGGATAAGAGGAGGAGGAATTCATTTTCATGGGGTTTAATAATAGAAAGCTAATAGTTACCTAGTTTTGCAGCTGTGCAATACAATTTTTTTTGCATGGTGATGGCCTTGGTTTGCTAAGTTTTTGTCGCATATGAGTATCATTGGGATACTGATGCATGGCAACTGGCGTAATCTTGAGGACTAGACTAAAAGACTCCATGTACAAAAGGTAGAAGCTTGGATTGAGCAATTTGGTAGGTAGCAGGTCACTTTGGCTTTGATAGAAATGCAGTGTACATTCTTCACCAGTAAGAAGCAACGATTAGTAAGTCAATAATTGGAAGAAGCGTGCCAAGGTCATTTATGTCAAAAATGACCAACCCCTGGTCTAATATTACCAGCAAAGTGGCAGCTCCTTTGTTCAAAATGCAGCAGCCGGCACTAAATGAACTGACTGGATCGGTAGTCAGCTAGAAGTTCCTTTGTGATGATCATGTTCAATTGATTTGTACTGATATGTCTTTGGTTTTATCCAGCAAGTGTAGATTTGGTACAAATGATTTGGGTATGAGTACGTAGACTATTCGATTGTAACAGAAGCAAACCACATCATTTTAAACACTTAGTTCAGCCAACTTTGAAATTGATGTTCTCCACAGTAGTCAGCACTGCAGTAATCAGGATAACCAAAGGCAACAGTCTTAACTTTGTTGATCTACATCTATGGAAAGACATTTTGGGTCTTCACGTACCGTATAGCTGTTATTGAATATTAGTGATGTATGAGATTTTAGTAATATTTTAATGTACATGTTTGATTGATATTGCCTATCACAGATGGGAGACAGCTGTACAAATGTTTAAGAAGAGTAGCACTTCTTGACTCAAACACTGAGCAGGAAGATTGTAAAAACCTTAAAATAATATTAATCACTAAAAGCAGGAAACACCAAAGGTTATAGCCAGAAAACTGTAACAAAGATGCACGCTTACAATTGTTCTATGCTACATTAATTAGTATGTGCGCTTTCAAGTTCTCACTGCTTGAATGTGGAAATCAAAGATGGGTTGCTAAACAATGGAAAATGGGAGGGGTGTACACACATTGTATTGTTTATATTGTGTAAAACATAGTTGTATCACGATTAAAGGGTATGAAAATTGAGATCAAAATCTGAAAATATGGGACATGTAATGTTATGTTTTACTGTCAGTTGGTCTCCAAGTGATGTATGTGTGCCTATGTCTGACCAATGTGGAAACAAATCTGGTACCAATAATTCAAAAAGTACTTTACTATTGGCCACCAAAATATATTGCTTCAAAAAAACACCAGTAAAAAACAATGTTGTCAGTAACATCATATTCCATCAAAGTAAGTGTTGCCAATATTTACTTCCATCAAACTCAGTTCCAGGAGTAATAACAGGATGTTGTATGCCTCTTCTATCCTTCGTAGAATGTTTTAACAACATTCACAGTTTACCCTTTAACGGCTGAAGCTTTTCCACCCCCAGTGATGAGCTCTGTTTTTTCATGTCTGGAGCACTTCGCACTTAGGCTTTCATAATTTCTTCCTATAAAAGGTATCCAGGCTAAATGTTTGACCTTTTATCCCAGCATCCTGGGATATTAAAAGTACCCATGGTTTGTAGACTTCCCCAGAGGGTACTCAGAAAATAGCAAAAACATAGTTAAATCTGTTTTTTGTGACAAAGTGCTATACAAGAAAGTGTATGTTTTTTTTTTAAACTGCATCAGTTAAAGCTTTGCAGTGCTAGGATCACCGTCTTCCCAGCTTTCAGGAATAAGCAGTTTTTGCAGTTTTTTTAAGAGGTATTCCATTTTTCCTAGTTTCTGGGCTTTTAGCCTGCTGACATTTTCTGAAGGAAACTGGTGTGAAACCTATAGGTGATCCCAGAAAGGTATACATTTCGGCATAGTAGACAAGATCATAAATTCAATAAGGGGTCCTTCGTATGGATCCTCGTAAGTTTAGCCAAAGAACCTAATTATGGGAATCAACAAATAATGAAAAAAATAGCAACTGATGACAACGTTTTCATTTGCAATTTTTAGTCATAATGGCTGATTTATAAAACAACATACCGGTACGTTTGTCAGAATCTTCTGGTCACAAAGATATATAGGATTTGTATGTTTTCTAAACAACATGTGATACCCAGAGCCAACAATGATTTTTCATCATGCTCCGGTCATGCAGCAATTCATATCATAAAATCTAATGAATGAAAAATGGGTATGAAGAAAACCTATGTATTTCTGAAATGTGCACACAATACTGAGCTAAGAACCAGTAGATTTTTGTACAAACCTCTGAATTTGGGTTTACCTATATGTCATTAAGCATGTATTTGGAAAACGTGTTCTTTCTTGCACTTGGAAGCCAAATTGCAGAGCACTATAATTGACTTCTGTTTCCACAAGTCTTCTCATAAAAACAGTCCACCCACTAGTTTGGGTGGACAAGAGCCCTTGACACGTAACAGCCCTCAAACCCAACTAGCAAAATCACTTCTTTTACAATGTGGGGTAGCTGTGGAATTTGGGCCCATGCTCAGCCATCACCAAGAGAAACCTAACAAGCCTGGACATTTATAAAAACTAGACATCCTGGGTGAGTCAAAGGTTGTGTGACTTGAGTGGATCCCCATGATGTTTTCTTACCCACAATGTAATGGAAATTTCAAACTTTGTCTCAAATCATATATTCTTCTGACATTTCCATGACAGAAACATCTGGAATCTGTAGGGATCCACAAAATTCCTACCACCCAATATTCCCACACTTGTCTTAATAAAAGCATTGCTTCATTTGTGAGCCTGGGTCTGGTGCCCACAGCAGGAATGGAGCAATCCAGGGACAATGGTATTCCTCTCGACAACCGCTGTAAACACGGTTAAACATTCTGGGGCAGACTCTACTAGCATTTTGAAACAGCACTTCTAGAAAGACTGAGGCATTAGGGTTTGGTGGTCAGGGTAATCTTAGTATCAAAATATACCTGGACTCAACCATTGATAGGGCACAGAGCAGACAGATGGAAAAGTGTGTAAAGTATTTAGCAGTACCAAAACAGTCAAAGAACGCAAAAGACACACAATTGTTTTGCATTCTGTCCATCAAGTCTGTCCATCAATTGTTCTTTTTCTTTTTGCATTTGTCACCCCGAGTGGGACGGATATGCCCAGACGTGGGTCCCGTGCTCTCCATGCCACTGGACTCAAGCTATTCTGGCTGATGAGGGGTGAAACCCCGAAACCGGTCCTAGGATGCTTGTTTCCAGTCCAGGGAGGACCTGGCCTGGCAGTTCGGGCTGGACTGTTCCCATTGAGTGCAGGGTCAAGACTGATTTGCATATGGCTGGGTTCAAACTGGAATGGCATGGGGAGCAAAAAAACGATGGATTTAGGGCCAGATCTCTGTACTGGGGAGAATGTATGACAATGTTCTGCATTCTGTCCATCAATTGTTCTTTTTCTTTTTGCATTTGTCACCCCAAGTGGGACGGGTATGCCCAGACGTGGGTCCCGTGCTCTCCATGCCACTGGACTCAAGTCATCCTGGCTGATGAGGGGTGAAACCCCGAAACTGGTCCTAGGATGCTTGTTTCCAGTCCAGGAAGGACCTGGTCTGGCAGTTCAGGCTGGACTGTTCCCATTGGGCGCAGGGTCAAGGCTGATTTGTATATGGCTGGGTTCAAACTGGAATGGCATGGGGAGCAAAACAACGATGGATTTAGGCCCATATCTCTGTACTGGGGAGAATGTATGACATTGTTCTGCATTCTGTCCATCAATTGTTCTTTTTCTTTTTGCAGTTGTCACCCCGAGTGGGACGGGTATGCCCAGATGTGGGTCCCGTGCTCTCCATGCCACTAGACTCAAGCTATCCTGGCTGATGAGGGGTGAAACCCCGAAACCTGTCCTAGGATGCTTGTTTCCAGTCCAGGGAGGACCTGGCCTGGCAGTTCGGGCGGAACTGTTCCCATTGGGTGCAGGGTCAAGACTGATTTGCATAATGCTGGGTTCAAACTGGAATGGCATGGGGAGCAAAAAAACGATGGATTTAGGCCCTGATCTCTGTACTGGGGAGAATGTATGACATTGTTCTGCATTCTGTCCATCAATTATTCTTTTTCTTTTTGCAAACAGTCAATACACAACATAAAAAAATACCCACAACCAATTTCTAAAAATCAAAAAGCTTTTAGTAAGAAAAATGACACTAAAATGATTAAAATGCAGGGGAACCAGGGATATGATTGGTTTTACGGTTAAAAAGTACCAAGAAACAGCATAGCATAACTAGGTTAAAAAGCAATAAGAAACAGCATAGCATCAATAGGTGTGTTACCCTAGGATTTAGCTACTACTTAACGATTCCCCAAGGCTGGCTAAGCCTAGCATGGGTGCCTTGTCCAAGACGTAATCTTCCTACTTAGTCTTTTTTATGGAGCTGAAGTCGAAATCTTACAGTGGGGCAAGGTTAAAAGATCTATCGCACAAGTTGGAGAGCTATCGGATGCAGCCCCGCTGAATACATTGGTATTGACATGAAAGGATCAAAACAGGTAAATTCAAATATGCACCTACTGAAATCCTCTCATTGGCTGGAAACGTTTCACACATTTGCCCAGTCAAGAATTCTATGCTGGTACTAACCTCCAGCGGAAAGGCCTGAAGGCTGTAACAGAGCAGGTCACATTGAAGCCAGGAATGTTAGTTGTGTGGGTCTTTTTACAAGTGGGACCAATCTGATTTTCTTGCCCAATGAGGTCACTTATTAAGCGGATAGCCTTGGGTAGTTACTTCTGCTCGACCGAAGTTAAATCCTTATGTTTTTTTCTGAGCAGCTCCTCTTGGTCACTTCTAAGACTCTCAGGAACTAATGGACAGTATTTAAGAGCATCACTCACTCCAGTAGATGCAACGGCAAGGTCTCTTCATGGTCCAGCTATACCTATTAAACAGGTCACTCCAGAAAAAAGCCTCTTGATGCTTTTGGTGTCCCGGTAGCCACAGAAGAGATCAGCCAACTGACCTTTGGAGTCCACTTCTATGTCCTGACTAAAAATTGAAGCATGTCCGGTCCTTCAGGACTCCATGCAAGTCACAGACATCAAATCCAGTCCTCTTCTGTTCATCCACAGGTCCAGCTATTTCTTTCATTCATACAATACTGGTCAGAAGTTTATCAGGTGACTAACATTCATTCTCTCAGCCTTAAAGAGCGAGGATCCCTGTATTAGTCCAATATGTTTCCAGCATCTTGGTCCCTTTACGTGGGGCAAAATAATGTGTCCATATTGTTGAGCATGAGTATCACACCCATGGTGAGCGCCCATTTATAGTAAAGTCTTGCGTAAAGTATTTCTTTGAGGGGATTATATCAGTTGCTCTTTAATAATGTGTTAGAACGTTATTACAGAAAAGTATGCCTCACGCTGTACAATATATGAGTGAGTACCCAGCAATATAGTGTTGATTTACTTCCCCTCCAGACGAAACAATATTATTTGTGTCGAATATTGTTGAGGACCATTCACACTTCTACCTGTCCTTTGCCTATCTTCATTGTAGATCCGGAAGTCTAGCTGTGCATGCAAGATTATTCTGAACATGTTATGTAGGTTTTTAAAAAAAAGTAAATTATTAATTGAGGTGGATGGCAGTCAACCAAGGTAATCTCTGTACTGGGGCGTCACTACCTTGTTAGGTCCAAGCAAAGGTTTCAGTAATTTAAATCTGATTTCAGTATCTGGTAGCTATGGCACAGAGAAGGAAGGCTTAAGTTTCTGAAAATGTGTAAAGCATATATAAGTATCTAAACAGTTTAAACAAAAAGCCAAAAACACAACATAATAGAAATTCCATTCCAATTTATAATAATAGAGTAAAATTTAATGAAATAACACCAAAGCAACAAAACTTCAATAAGGGCAAACGGATAAAGATTTAGGAGAAAAGGCACCAGTGGAAGGTACTGTTAGCATGTGACAATCAGCTAGGAGTAATTTCAGACCAATGTGCTGGACAGTGGGTTAAATACAGGAAGCAAGGTCATCCCCGTCAAAGTTTTTGCCTTCTAGCTCTGCCCCTGAAAAGGAAGTCAAAATCATCTGGGGGCAAGGCAACAGGCTATATCTACCAAATTCTCTCTAAAGTCAGATAGACATTGAGCATGGTCGTGCTGAAACTGTATCAGCGGGTAAAAGAAAAAATTCACGGTTGGTGAGAAATTTCAAAATTTTCAAGCAGGGAAGTCCTCTTGTCAGCCTGATACTTTTGGCTCCTTCACCTGGTCAAGGTTTCTACCTTCGGACTTAGGGCCTGATTTAGAGTGTTTTGGGAAAGTTACCCCGTCATAAACGTGATAGATTTCCATCCGCCATATTTACAGGCCCTGGGTTTATGTAATATCATATACTAGGGCTTTACAAGTAAATTAATTGTGCCAATCAGGTCAGGCTGCAGGTTTAAACTGCAGTAGTCAAGCAAAACTAGTAGCCCTGAAGCCATGTTTTCCTTGTCACAAAAGTGGATAGCACAATAAGTGCTGAAGTCTATAGGTGGCCATTAATTTTCCATGCCATGGGTGTAGTTCCTATACAAATGGCCTTACACAAGAGTTAAATACGTCAATTAGGGAATAGCTAGTTTTTACATGTTTAGGGGTCAGAGCACATACACAAGGCACTGGACAGTGGTGTCCCAGTACACAGTCTAAAAACCAGCAATAAAGTTGGACCC
This sequence comes from Calotriton arnoldi, assembly GCA_963921515.1. Lineage (NCBI taxonomy): Eukaryota > Metazoa > Chordata > Amphibia > Caudata > Salamandridae > Calotriton > Calotriton arnoldi. The sequence goes on from CAWUFW010017580.1 coordinate 46,264, forward strand.
TGCCTAGTTAAAAAGCTAAGGAACATCAGCCATTCCCATGGCAGTTCTCATTGTTTAAAATAAAGAGGATGTGGAAAAGCCCTCTGCATTAGAGGAGGCTGTTCTAGCCTCACATCCTATTACTAAGCCCACTTCATGCGGGGAGTTAGACCACCTCAACAATTTTGAGTCTACCCTCAAGTTCTGCCTTTGACAGTACTGCCACCTTATCAAGCTCATCTCCAGCCACTAACCTTGCACATGGGGAACCGTTTTCATCTGCAGACCATACCTGCAATCGAGCTAAACCTAGCCTACCTAGAGAGGCATCTCAGCAGGTGATTAATACCACCATGGCCAACAAGGTGATGTGGTTTATCCTGCCTCCTAGGTATGCTTCTGTCCCCAACTGAGGGTCAGTTCTGCCCAAATGTCAAGCCAACAGAAGCCACTGACAACTGTCAGTGCCAGTAACCAGTCCCTAGCCGTCCACTGAGAGGTAAATGCTCCAATCTAGTGCCTGGAGCAGTCCTCACTTCTAGTCATTGTTCTGGCAATGAGTCGCCTACCTTATCCTGCCCTCCACCTGAAATCGTAGGTTTTTCAGAATGGGGGGATACAACCTTTAAGGTGAACACACAGTCCCCCTTGAAGTAGGAGTCTTTCTGGCCCAGATCACCTGTCTCCTTTTTTTCTGACAGTGAGGCACCACATCCAGGGTAGTAGTGGCCTTACCGGTTCCAGTTAAGGGGGTCTTCTCCTCCCAGAATAGATAACCCAGCTCTCTGCTCCTTCCACTGTGGATGATATCCACCTTCTACACCTTACTTTTCTCCAGGGCATCTACCCTACCAAGCGCTCCCAGAAATCTGTGTTTCATGGTGCCCTAGATGGCTGCTTCTCCTGGCTCTTTTTTCACCCGTGGAGACTCACTGCCAAGGATGCAGTAAATGGTCATGTGGTGACTGACAATCACCCTCCTCTGGGCAAATACCCCCTCCCATTCCAAGGATATGAGGGGTACGGGTAGACAGGTTCCCACCAACAGAGATTTCTGACCCTGCAAACCTGTCCTGGCAAATCATGTTCTTGGGAAGCAGCCTTTCCACCATTATGGTCCGGTTGGCACAGGTATACCACAGACCAGTAACCGGGGCCCCAAACACAATGATCCTTTGGAAGGGATTTCCACCACCCTCATACATTACCAGCTTACCTTATGGGTCCACCTCCCAGCTCAGGAATACAAGAGCTTCCTGTAGGTAATCCTCCCCGATAGCTACACTAGTCACCCTTGTGGAGTACCTACTAATGTTAATCTTCCACTTGGAGCATGAGGAACCGTCCTTTGTATGCCCTGTCTGTAGGCAGTTAAAGCACCTACCCCTCTCAAAGAGTTTCTTTTCTGCTGGAGTCCCACTTTCCTGCTTCCAAGATGTGGTTTGGGACTCTTTACCCTTGTCATAGGTTAGGATCTCTAAAGAGTTTTATTTTTGAGACTTCTTGTTCCCCTCTTCAACCTAGTGTGGGGCTGCCCCCCTCTTGAGATCACCACCTGTGATCTTCAGGACATCTTTGTGCAAACCCACACCTTAGATGTGGGTCAGTCAGTTTAGAGCCCACTAGATGCTAATATAATTTGTAAATTGTTTAGTACATCATAAATATCCACTGAATTGCTCTTCACTCAGCCTTCCAGTACTTTCAAAGAGAAATCTATAAAGTCTGCCCAAGTTTGCTGTGACTCTTTGTGGGTGTCCCAGAACTTCTGCTACTCCTCGGGTGTGAGACCAAACTTCTGCACTAGTGCACCTTTCATGTGTGTGTATGAGCCAGCTACCTCCTCCTCTAGAGTCAGGAGTGTATCTCTCTCCAGTGATGGTACCAACTCCAACATGAATGCTCCCCAGTGGTGCTTGTTTATCCTGTGCATTCTTAATGATCTCTCATTGGAGATGAACCATTTGTCAATGTCATCCTCCAACACAAAGCTAGGCACTATACCCTTTTGCAAGACTGGGGTTTGTGACACCCTGCATCTTCTTCATTGAACTGCACCAGTCCCAATCTGAACTTCTTCTACTCTAAGGCCAGCCTTTTTTCTTTCAGTACTAGCTTCTTCTCCTCCAAGGCTGTAGTTGCCAGTTTGGCTTGAAGCTCTGTTGGTGACAGGTAATTGCTGTACTCCATCTCATGATAGCCTGCTCAAATGTTCTTAGGCTATTGGAGTCCATGTCGCTTCTAGCCCTGGAAGTCCATTTGTAAATTATCTACTGCCCGTTCTTCTTCTTGTGTTTCTTCAATCTATTCTTAACTCCATTTTAGTGGTCTGTACCTAGCAAATCTCTTACCAGGCCCTGTGGGCCACGCAAATGAAGGAATAGCCATTTCATACTTGTTTTAGGGGTCAAAGTTCATACACTGTGCTTTCGACAGCAAGCAGTGCCCCAGTGTGCAAAGTCTACAATCTAGTAATCGAATTTAGCAAAAAATGGGGGTGTCCTCGCAATAAAGGGCCTTATCTTTGGGCATTTCAACTTGTTCTCCCCCCTCAGGATACTATCCATTCTCACTCGATAAAAAATCATTGCATTGTTCACGGAGCAATTACTTAGGGGTGAGCTTCTGTGTCATTGTTTGCTAAATATGGAATTCATGCTCTGCTATTTCTCACCTCTCCAGGGTCTGCATGTATTATTTCTGCAGAATGCACAGCTGTGAAAGACTTTTTGCCAAAGGAAACATTTTTTTTAAAAACAAGAAAGGCAGCACAGAACCTTGATAAACTTAGCATTGTCCAACTGAGGCCTTTTGCCCCCAAATCGATCTTCAGATGTTTGTTGACTTAATAAGAAGCAGCAGTGGGATGCTATGCAGTTTACATTGCCTAGAAACTTTGACTTTTTAATCATAGTTTTTTCTCATGCAGATGCTTTTTGTGGAGATTTGTTTCTCTGTTGATTGTCTCCAATTGAGCACTATGCAAAACTTCCTTATGATAGACATTCTGTTAAAACTCGAGGCAAAATGCCAGTTTTTCTTCTCCACTGCAGGGTCACCACTCAAACTTTAAGTCCTCCCATCTGTAAGCACTGGTGGGATATCTGGAGTGTAATTGTGCTGCTATGACTCATATCTCAGCAGGTCTAGAGGAGTCAGATTTTTGAATATTATCTGTAATACCATTACTAATTTCTCCTATCTCAGCTCACTGAGTGGGCTCCTCATATTTTCTTTTCTTGTGCGCTCAGGAGTGCACACCCTCTATGTGCTTCCTGACAACATGCACACTGTGTACCCAAAGTGTAAGAGCTCAGTCATTGTGATATTACTGTGTAGATTCCAAGAACTTGATTTATTGCTCTTCCCCCTCCTGTGGCAGGCGTTTGGTTGTGTCTCTCTCTCGCAGACTGGTCAGACTAGGGGGCAGCTTCTGGAGAGGCTCTAGATTTTCCTGGCATGTTTGACTGTCTGCAGCACTCCAGCAGCATCCAGTAGTGTGCAGCAGGTGGCATCTCTTCAAGTCACAGCACTCGTGTGTCCCATGTACTGTGTGAACTGTTACCCGGTGCTAATTTATGACAGATGTAACTGGTGCCATTACCCTGCTGGTTTGATGGGACGGTGCAAAGCAGGTAGCACCTGTCGCAGGCAAGAAAGTGGGAGTGATAAAGGTTGTAGGGAGGGGTAAGGTGACATTCGGGAGTGAGAATCAGCACCTGTGCATGGCTATAACTTATGATAACTCTTGATCGCAGATGTAGATTCTTTTAGGAATAGACAAATGGTGATGTTTGATAAGTTGCAATATTCGCTCATGGAGTGGAGCATCTCAATGCAGAATCACAACATAAGCCTTTGAGCCTCCTCAATTCCCCTTGGAGCGCATGACACCTTGACTCAAATGGGTTAGGGGAACCAAGGACCAAGTGTTTGCAGGCACCAGTTGACTAGGCACCTTGGGATTCCACTTAATTTAGGGCCAGTCAGAGAACATACAGGGGTCATGATGACTTCAGCAATTTAGAGTTGGTGCCAAGATAGAGGCAGTTCAGTGACATTCAGTCAAGCAAGTGGAATATACTCTTGGCAGACTTCTGTGTGTAAAGGTGGCCGCCACCAACGGGCCAAGACTGCTGTGAGTAGAGCTGTCAATTTTTTCAATAATGATGCCGGTAGCAAAAAAGAAACAGTATGGGAAAATATCATTGTAGGCGGAAAAGGAGAAAAGTCATAGTGGTTGTGATGGTCAGAAACCCATCCTGCCCTAGAGCTTCACTCAGGAGGAGACAAGATGGTTCGTAGTGCCCTGGGCACTCCGTGTTTAACCACCCTATGGAAAAAAATAACAACAGACTGGAATCTTCTGTCACGCAGAACTCTGTTCCATTGGTCTGGTCAATAAGAGATTTTGTTGGGAAGTGCATTGGGGAAAAATTCAAACATGGCTCCATATTAAACTCTCCATTAGGTTCCGGAAGTAAAAGGAGTGATACTGGATCCATTGGATCTTTCAATATAAAAGACTTCTCTCTCATTCTCAAATCAAAGGAGCAGCCTACCTTCCAGCCCGCTTTCTCACTTGAGCCAAGATTATCCTAATTTCCTCAAATCAGTCCATTAAGTTTGTCATGCCAACACATTGATATCACTTCAATGGAGGAGTCATTGGGATTGAGAGTCATGCCCACAGGACCCACAAGATTGACTACAAGGCAACTAAATAGGGAATTCTAATAATATTAATGATAATCCCAATTTATATGACAGTCCTTCACGGAATCAATCTAATCAACTTTTCTTTTTCTCTTCAGACACCTCCGCCACCCCCACAGGCTTGATGTTGTATGCTCTTCTGCTCAAGCAGAACATCTTATATGAGATTTTGAATCGGTGGGCTTAAAAAATGTAGTAAAAAATCTGACCAAAATTCCTGGAAAAGGAGTAAAAGGCAATAAATATGTGTATACTGAACTTGGTTTGACCAATAGAGTCTTCCAATGCAAGTAACCCTACAACTAGCTCCTCAGAAAAACCAAAAGGGAATGGAGTAACATCCCAAACATATACTACAAGGGTACCAATGTTAATTAAAATAAAAAGAGACCATTTTATTTTACAGAAGAGGAAATCCTACTTTGCAGTGGTTACTGTAAACCAATTAAGAGAAGTAAACAGGTAAAAATCAGTAACATTTGTAGAAATCTCTCTGACAAAAGTAGAAAAACAGAGTGAAAACTAAAAATATTTCTAATCTTCAAACAGTCTAGTTAGTGAAAAAAATGGTTCATAAAATTCAACATAATGTGGGAAATTCTAAAGTAGTGTACTGCTACCCATATGAGCACCAGTGAAAGGGAAAAATCTCCCCTCTGGTTATGATAATCACATCATAAGGTATGGTCTTGTTAACTTTTTGATCAAGGGGAAAAGCCCAAGGCTGAGAGTAAAGAAAAAGGCCCATTTACTCAGGAAAAGGTAGAGTCACCCACAATTAAAATAAATCCCACAAGGAGAGAGGGGCCAGAACCCAATGTGCAAGTGGATCCTCTTATAATATATTTTGATATTAATAACGAAGAGAAAAAATGGAAGACGCTGAGACCCCTGGATAGATCTAACCTGGTTAGGCACGTTTAAGAATGGTTTATTATTAAAGGATATAGTTTGAAGAGGCTTAAAAGAAGCGGACTTCATCATGGTGGGGGGAAGCTGCCTAAGAACTTTTAAAAAGTCATGTTATTTTCTTTGGTATTAAAGAGGACAATCTTATCGCCAGAAAAAGAATTCGATGCTCAAGGAATAACCACTGTAGTGTATCAAGAAACTTCTGCCCTGTATAAATGGCCTTTCCGAAACTGTCATGCAGTGCTAGGTACAAGGCAAGTTACATTCTCCCAGGAAGAGTGCGTGGGTAATAGTAAAAAGATCTCATGGCCTAAATAAGGGTACTGTAAGAGTGAACCTAGCTATGAATGACCTTAATGGATATGAGATTATAAAACCAGAGGGATGAGTTTGGCAGGAGTACAGAGGTTTTAAGAATATAGATTAGAACAGTGTTTCCCAGGATAGCCAATCGTTTCTCACTTGGACTGTTGACGGTCTAGAACACCTAATGCACTCAGAATCATTAAAGAAAATCCTCCTATAGAATATGTTTCCAAGAAACTTTGCTCTCTGGGGATAAACCTGTGTTCCCAGGTTTCATTAAAATTTATTTGATAACAATCCCATATAACTCTGGGCATGATTCCAGTGGCTTATTAACGTCAATATTGGTACACATTGCCGGGTCTTAGGTTCCAACTAAATGAGAATGGCTGCAGGCAGTGAAAATGTAAAGCATTATAATTGTAAATGTGTATATAATTTACGCAGAATGCATATAATAGGAATAAACGCATGCTGTTTGTAAGAAATTGGGTTGCTGGTTGGGGGAGAGGGGGGTAAAACCCCACCCAAGCAGCATCCACAATGCTTGTCAGGATGAAAGCCACAAGCAAACCCCAAATTAACCTGTGTTTAACCCTCTGCTAGCTTTGCGCAAAAGCAGTCAGGCTTAACTTAAACACAATGTGTAAAGTATTTATGCAGCGCTAAATTGAAACACAATAAATTGAAACTAAACACAAGAAAAATCCCGCACCAATTTAGAAAACTGGAGTACAATTTAATAAATAATTTGAGATCAAATGACAAAAATCCAATCAGTAGAACCGTAGGTATGCAACTTCAAATATTTAAGTGAAAATACCCCCCAAAATCTCAAAGTGCCAACTGTTGTTATCTGGTCCTGCCGGACCTTGACAAAGTTACATGGTCAGGCCGACTGCAATGGAGCACGGGCCAGCTACAGGTACTCAGTTAGGTCTGCTGAACAAAAGTAGCTTAAATCCTAGTTGCAGAGTCCTACGTCGAGGATGTGTCACACAGCGGCGTTTCCTTAGAGCTGCGAGGCTCTGATACAAGGTCCGTCGAGGATGCTGTTGGTGAGGGGCTTGCAATGCAAAGTCCTGCAACGACAATGCATCATGCACTGGCTGGTTCCGATGAAGCTTGCAGGGCTGTGTTGCGGAGTCCTGCGTCGTCGTCGACTATGCTGTTGATGAGAGGCTTGCAATGCGAAGTCCTGCGCAGGGGATGTGTCACACAGCGGTCCCGATGTTGAGTTTGGTGAGGTGATGCGTCTTTCAGTGGCGCCAATGCAGAATTCCTGGGAGGCAATGCGTCGCAATGCGTCAGTTCTGCTGGCACCAGAGGGTCCAGGTTTGGGGTGAAACCACTTGGGAGGCCAGGACTCTCAGCTAGCTGTGCCCATGTGGTGCGTTCAAGTTTGAGGCAGCCTATTCTGCTAGCTCCTGTAGTCACTCTGTTGATCCTGGATTCAAGATGTGGGTCCAGTCCTTCTCACTCAGGCAGGAGGGCAGCAGGACAGCAGAACAGGGCAGCAGAGAGGCAGCCCTTCTTGCAACAAAGCAACACATTAGCCCTTCTTCTGGAGTCTTCCGGACACCCTTATATGTACTGAAGGTCCAATATTATGTCTGAGGTCCAATATTATGCCTGGTGCCCACTTTAAAGTAGGAGATGTTTTTACAGGCTTCCACCCTCTGAGGTGTCGGGCATACCCTTCCTCGCTGCCTTGGCCCCAGCTTGTCCGGGGACACAAACATCTCGTGACAAACCCTTTGTGAGAGTGCTCAGGCAGACCATTTGTGATGTGCAAGTGTGGCAGGTGACAGCACCTCCCCCTTGTTAAGTCCTTTGTCTGAATGTCTGGGAGCAATGCACAAAGACCAACTGCCAGCTACACCTAGTCATGTGACCCAGGAACAGGCTGCAGGCACCAAACTGTTGGGTCTGGAAAATGGCAACATACTGAAAGTGGCATTTTCAGAATTGTGACTAAAGTTCCGACTTAACCATTAAAGAGGGTGTTTAATTACAATTCTTTAGACGCCAAATGTGATCTGTCCTGATCTCAATTAAATGTTCTCACTTATTAAATGTAATAAGGTAACCCACTGTTATCCTATGGGAGAGGTTGGACTTGCAGGAGTGGAAAACATATTTAAGACTACTAGGACATGTAAAAATTAAAAGTGCATGTCCAACTTTTTAAAATGCACTGCACCCAGCCCTCTGGGCTGGTCAGGTCCTACCTTCGGGGTTACTTACATTTATTAAAAAGGAAGGGTTGGGCCTGGCAAAAGGTTTATTTTGCCAGGACGAAATGGCAAAAAACGGCACAAACAGGCTGAATTGCTAGGCCTGAGACATATTCAAAGAGCTACGTCAGTGGGTAGCACAATTTACAGGCCCTATGTACATATAGTACCCATTTACTAGTGACATACAAGGACATTAGATATGGCAATTGAATGTAAGCCAGTTCTACCACGTTTAGGGCAGAGAGCACAAGCACTTTAGCACTGGTTAGCAATGGTAAAGTGCATAGAATCCTAAGGACAACAAAAACGAAATCAGTATAAATAGGAGAAGTGAAGGCAAAAGTTTTAGGGCAAGACCACCCTAAGGCTGACAGGTCTAATACTGTTCAGTAATGATTTAGGTTTAGAGCGCATCTGTACATTGCTCTCAAGGGGATACTAATTTTAGGTAACCTTATCCTGCGGTTTACACCACAGTACGAAGAATTAACGTCTCTCTGGGCAATCAAAAAGGCCCTGTAGACTATATTTTTGTTCAAGAATGGTACACCATCTCTAATGATATTGGGTAGACTGCTAGGAAATTTGGACTTATATAGTCTGACAGGATATGATAGGAATATGTTTAATAGTGATGAGCACTAGATCAAGACTGTGGTTAATTAATTGAAAATAAAGTGGCAAAAGAATCATGTAAAGGGTAATGTAACTTATACCCAGATGAAAATGAAGGACATAGGGTTTGTTTCTCAATGTCAGGATTTGAGAATAGAAACTAAGAATGCCGAAATATTTAAATAATACATACTCTGATGTTACCAAATACTGAGAAGTATAATTCCAATACAAGAAAAGGTTAAAATGGAATAAATCCCAACATTATAGGGAACACTGAGCGGAAATTATTTCTGTAATGATCACAAATAATGTTCATAAACTGGAAATTGGTATGCTTAGGATTTCACTGCAAATATATTAGGGCTGAATGTATGATAGCAGAAGTGCCTGGGGTAAGTATCTTTCTTTAACATATGAGTTTTAACAGTGAGGATCCTACCTTGGGGGTGTTTTTGGCTGAAAATGAGGTTCTTTCTCTGTAGCATCAGTAAAAACTATACCATTGCTTTCCTCAAACTAAGAGGAGCAGCAAGGCCAGATGATTTTCTGGAAATTATAATTAAATCAAACATAAAATGCTAGTCAAAGTTCTTTGCTGTAGTGTATATCATTTTTACTTCCAATAGTGTGTACCCTGAAAATTGTAAAGTTATGATTATAAAACCCATACATAAAAAGGATGATCCTAAAAATTGCCCTTTATTTATCCTCATTGATGTGGAGGCAAAGGTTTATGGAAAAATAATATTACAAGACCTCAAAAATTTAATTGAAGAGGCTTTATTAATTCCCATTGAACAGGGTAGTTTTAAAGAAGGTTATCCCATAGACCTTTTAGTCTCTGAGTAATTGTTTATGGGTTCTGTGTACACATGTTTTGTGGATTTTCGAGCTACATTTGACCTAGTAAATTGAGAAATTCTGTGGTCTAAACTAAAATCTTTACAGATGCCTCCCAGGATATTAGGTATATTGGAAGACCAACACAAGAATAATTGGGCTAGGGTTGAATTGGATTGAAGGGGTAGCTTTTTGAGGAGGATAAATATCTAGAAAATTCTGCACCAAGGCTGTGTACTGGCCCCAAACATTATTTGCATTATACTTAGCAGATCTATCAAAACTCCTATTGAAATTCCACTCTTTTTCACTCAAAATAGGCAGTTGACAAGTCCTTTGTCTGCTTTATGCCGACAAGCTTGTGATAATGGTTAGGGCCACGATTGGCCTCAAAAGGAAATTGGCAGTGTTTGATAAGTACTGCTAAAAAATAAGCTGATCATAACCTAGACAAAAGTAAAACCATAGGTAAAAAGCAACACAGGCACGTATTGTACATTGGCCAGACAAGGGTAGAGCAAGTGTTAGAGTATAAGTATTTGAGGATGGTTTTTAATAAGTCACTTTCTTGGTCTTTGCACATCAACACTTCAAATTCATCTGCTGGAGAACTGAAAAAATGTAACTGCAGCTATAGAGGGCCTTTGTTCCAACCTGTAACTGTGGCTTATACAGCTATTGTACCTCCCCTATTGTTATATGAGGTAGAGATACTCGGCTTGCTATTGGAGAATGGGCGAAAGGTGGAAGGACTCTGTAGGAAAACCGTACTATCCTTACCAACATGTGCCATGTCCCCGGCTATTAGTATGGAAACCAATCTGATATCTTGGTATCCACCTCTCAAGTACGCACCATGAGATTTTGGAATAACCTGTTATCATCAAATCAAGCGAAACTCACCAGGCTATGTAAAAACAAAATCAGTCAAATTTTATTTCGCTGGCCAAAGAAGTTAAGGATTCGAATCAGCTGGCATATATCATAATTTCATTAAAGATAAATAATTGTAATACTGCCCTCCATATATCGCTTTTTAAGAAATAAATAATGAAGTAATTGGAGTATAACTAATTTATGTTATTTACGCATAATGACTTCAATGTCAGAATTCGGTGAAGCGTGGAAAAATAAGTCTTTATTTTTATATTTACAATCCCTCCCAAACCAGCAAATGTGCATCATAATACTAAAGTTTAAAATAGGCCTACATCCCATTTATGCACAACCGTCAGGCATAAACTCATTTAAGAACTCAGGGGTGGTGTGGTTATGGATTGCAAAAGCAGCGTTCTAAAGTTTATATTGTATTAGATTGCTTTTACATTTTAGCTATGTGACACAAATGTTTAAAACCAATTTTTTTAAATATAATATAAGCTCTAGAATTTAGTGGTTCCCAAACTTTGTGGAACCACGACCCACTTTATAGAACAACCAACTTTAGCGACCCAACTACCTTAATTTAATTTTAAAATGTATTAATTTAGTTTAATTTAATAAGGCGGCAATTTTTGCATGTAATTAAAGCATTGTGTGGTAGCGCTTTGCTATTTACATACAGCACATTTTCCATTAAAATGGACACTAAATTTGCACAGACATATAGTTTTACTGATAAAACTAAATCGCACAGAAATGATAAGGTGTGGAAATCGGATTTCTGTTAATATGTATCAATTAAGAATCACCAAGTAGGTGTCCAGATTTGTTAATATTTAAATCTTTGTTTCCAGCACACTTCAGAATTACAAAAGAAAGTGGTTCATTTTTGCTTTCCTAACTGCTGGATGCATAGAGTTTATTTACATGTATTTACATTTTGTTGTCTATTGAAAAAAACCACATCCTCCATTGTCACATAATTTACTTTAAAACCTCCTCTCGCTTTGCAGTCAGAGAAAGAAAAGTAAACACCAATCTTCTCTTTAAAATAATACAGTAGCCTGACATTTGACATCTGACTTTGAATCACTGGCAAGTGTGGCAAGTTAAATACAGAATTTAAATGCATCTTTATTTATTGCTCTGATTTTCAAGACCCACCAAAATCTGCTTCTGACCCACGATTGAGTCATGGCTCACAGTTTGGGAAAAAATGATTATTAGGTTATAGATTATTAGCTTTGAAATTTTAAATTTCAATGCAATGTATCGATGTTACTTTTGCACTTGCTAAATTTTGAGTGTCTTTCAATCATTTTACATTTTGAATGGTAGTATATTGATGTACTGAACTGTGTATATTTATTGTTTAAGAGACAGATATCTTAAATAAACACAATTTTAGAAATGAACTCTATGAGCTTGCATGGGCTGAACTCACTATTATCGTGAGTGCCAAGTTTACGAGCTCCAAACAAATGGGGTTTTATACATGACTGTCAGGACTGCAATGAGCTCAGTCTGCGTGTGCTTAACAAACTCATCTCGTCAGATCCTATTGCCTCCTCCGAGTGACTGTGCCATAACACGGTGAAACTCTACATTCACCTTTCTATTGGACAGCATTTTGACAACGTACCTTTTGCCAATGGCGAGAAATCCTCTGCAGACAGCCTACTACACTCTGTACTGAACGAATAAATAAAAGCTGCTTTCCTCATTCATTCTAATCACACGTGCTCAGAGTTTGTATGTTTGTTGAATATTTTGCAAAATAATGTATATTTTGATTGCAAATCATGGATTCTGTAAATGGATCTTTGAATCACAAGTAAACATATTTTAAGTGTCATTCATATAAAATTAAAGGACAATTCTCACCAAATAGGCAACTTGCATATATTGTATTCATAACCTGAGCCCAGCAGTGAACCAATATAGCAAACATTTATATTTTTAAAAATCCTAAAATGTGGATGCTATACTTATGGATTCTAAGACGTTGTAAATCTTTTCCATTTTCACAAGGTTCAGGTTAACCAGTCTTATGAGCTAATCCAGCCCCATTTTTATAAATAAAGTTAGACTTCAATGAAAATTGATAATTAGCACTAATTGTTACGAAAAATTAAATTCCTGCAGAGCCGCATCCATGAGTGCCTCTGATAAACCCCATGATCTATGAACACTACACATGTACAGCCTTGCTCAGTAATTGTAAAGAAATAGTGAACTATGTGAAAAGATATGGAAGAAAAATGTGTGAACATACGTTCCAGAGTGGAATAAAAAATATTTTTTATGGAATTCTGCAGCAAGTCATTTACATCACATCATTTATGGAGTGGGATCATCAACAGATTCACTTGGCCAAATCAAAAATGGCCTTTGAGTTAACCTTTAAGGTGTTTAGTGATTTATTAAACAGAGGGAAATGCTCATTGGATCTTATATTTGGACACAACATTTCAGAGATGAGCTGCCTGTGCTGTGAAATGTATACTACGCTGATTGGAAAGGTGGAATGGAGGATTTTGCAGAATATTCACAGAGGCTAATCATTGTGTATGGCGAGGACAATAGTTTATTAACTGTCCTCATCAGAAATTGGAACCAGACATATACTGTGCCCTGTGTAGACAGAAGCCCTCTCCCGGATTATATTTAGTTTAAGCAGCAATCTTGGAGCCTTTACATGAATTTGCTGTAGTCATTTAAAAATGATTACAGTTAACAAAATAAACTGCTTTGACACAAAAGAACGCAGATCAAAAAAAGAAAAATCTCCATTGAATGTGACGAATCGTAAAAATAAGCATGCGCTGCTCTTACTATCAAAATGCACTTCTTTGAATCTGAGGAAACTTGAAGAATTAACAAAACCACTATGTCCTCCACGATTTCCTAGTTTATCACTGATTTCAAAGGACCAGCCATTGCTCTGTGAATAAAGGCCAGATTATGTTTTCCAAATGGAAGTAACAGTGTGTGTTACTACCAGCAATACCTATGGGTTAATGGGATTCAGTATGAAGAGGTCAGCTGTCACTCATCAGCGAATGATAGACAATAGTTCACATATATTTTCCCATGACTAGAACCAGAAGAGTTTAGATATCCCTAAGAAATCTGTGTACCATAAAGATTCAGCACACGTTATCACAAACTAGTGCAACAAAACGGTTAGTTGTCATAAACTGAAATTGTATTATCAAAGCTGAAATCGCATTGGGATACTCTACTTTACAACTTGCATGGAGATTTAAATGAGAGCAAAGTTGCAGATACCTGCTGGCAATGTTGCCCATATGTATGCTCTGTAAAGATATTGCTATCTGAGTGGATACAGGATTCTGCCCTAACATCAACTCCATCCACCTCCATGTGCACATCATCTATGACTGAAAGAACCATTGTCTCATGACTCATCCCAGAGAAGCTTCCTCTCTACAAAGAGACTACACAATTGTCTAAGTGCTTCCCTTCCAAACAGATCACATGACTTTCAGAACAAGGATATTTGCCGCCAATTGAAAGGATACTTTGTTTCTACGGAGGTCATTTTCGCTAAGGGAATGGCTACAGCAGAGTTACACTAGTTGGAGTATTTAACTTGCAACAGAGAATCATTTGCAAAGTGTCCAAGAATCACCATGGGCATGTTTCAAAGTTTTATAAGAACCAATACCATCAAGGTCAGAAACAACTAATGTTTCAACAAAGGCCAGAAACTGTCACTCAATAACTTGCCAAAAAGTCTACTGGAAGATCAAATTGAGGACAATGTTCACTTTTAGTTCAAAAAATGGAAATTTTCTCGGAGCGCTCAACTGAGGGGCCTATTGGAATGGTTAAACATATACTTTCTGTTTAGTGACTTTTTTGGCATTTGAGTCATTTACTTCATTCTCTCAGCTAGTAGCAATACTCGATGCTGTGATCACGTTGTTGAAAAGATGATAATGATATTTCAGATGAAGATTTGTAACAGAAATACTCCAACATTTTTGTAATCAGAAGATAATGAACTTCCTGTAAAGAATAACCATTTGCACAAATAATCTTTTCTTACATGGGAGATGTCTAGATTGCAATGTTTATTCAGCCACAGTATTTCTCAGTTTTGAAGTTAAATGGTTTGTAGATTACCTGTGAAAATAAATGTTTGGCATAGTGATCGTGCCATTCGATGGGGCACTGAATGAAACAAACCAAGGCGTGCATGTACTGATAAAGTTGAACAAGATGATCAAATGTGGGGGAGTTGCAATAAAAGGAATAGAGAACAAGTTATATTTAACAAACAATGAGTCCTGGCTCTTCACCATAAATGCTGGGGAGTATGTGTTTTCCTTTCCTTCCTGTTGAAGCATGCAATTGAGCATGCTTTACTTCCTGTCAAGTGATATGTTTGTTTACTGGGATGGGTGGCTTGAGTGTGGGGTGTCTGTCTTTTCCTACTCTTGAGTCTGTTTCTTTTTCTCTCTTACTCTTCTCTTTCAGAGAAAGGACCAGCAGAAGGGAGGGTGGGAAAAACACCAGACACTTATAGTAAGTTAGAGCTACGTTTGGATATGTTTAGGAGATCATTCGCTGTAAAACTGAGGTACATTCAGGCCTCATCATTCCATTTGGCATGCCCAAAGCAGTCTGAATTTTTTCTGCCCTCTTGACCATTGAGAATATTTTTTCTTTGTTTAGTGACTATAACCACTATTAGTAAGATGTGTGGCAATGTGAAATCGAACATGGCAAAATTCTAATGTAACTAGACATTCTCCTCTCTTATGAAAAGATGCTGTTACCTGGCCTAAGGAGACCCAGGGCATTGTCTTCTGTTTGGCCAATGGAAGGGAACCCTGAATGACTGTGTGACTGTTATTTCTCAGGTAAATCCATAACACCACCAACTGTATTATGAATACGGCGCCCATTCCATCTTTGTGCCATAGCACACCTTTCAAAAGGTATGCCTTGCGCAAACAAGGAAAGTGCACCATATTGGAATGTATGCTCAAACTTGTGCTGCCCTGGGGGCAGCGCATTCAAGTGATATACGGAGCAGCTGTTTAAAAGCTGCTCATGTTTCTCTGTGCAGGCGGCAACTTGATCATTTGATAATTGGGATTAGAGATCCCTTTGCAAATCGATGGAGTGAGTGACTGCACCCATCTGCAGGGGGATGTCTGAGGTGTTCATGGGACTCCCTTTCTACCCCCCAAAGGGCTGCCTTTAGGAGGCGCACTGAAAGTGTGCCACTTTTTTGTGGCGCACTTTCAGAGCGGATTTTAAAGGCATGTTTGCCTCTGCGCCCACATCAGTAATACGGCATGGGCACAGTGATTTCCTCATTTGCTTAGGGCACACCCCCATTTAAATGTGGGGACGCCCTTTCATGAGAGCGCTGGTGCTACATGTGTGCTAGTGCTAGCTGTACCTAAGAAGGGGATGCACAGATGTCTGCGGCCCTTCTTTAATACCATTGTGCCCCGGCAGTGCTCAAAGCGGGCAAACATGCCGGTTGCGTTCCCGGGGCACAATGTATAATACGGACCTTGATTGTCTCTCACTCATATGACTCTGGGATAGCTAGATGGTGGCTAAGATCAAAAGAGCATTGTTATGAGCAAGTAGCTTCACAATATACATCCCCACATCATATGTCACAAAATATATTTTGCTATTATTGAATGTAATCAGGGTAGTTTAAGGAGAATCCTTAATTTGAGCTTGGATTACTAATGTTCAGTCTAAACATCAAACATCAACAACTTTTTTTTGCAAGGCAATTGAACATCCCGCCATCTACTCAATGGACTACTGCCTGCCCCAGTGGACATTTGGGGAGTGTTACTGTTGGAAAGTGGTAAATATACATCTACCACTGGCAATAGGACCACTAACACAATATAGGGCTCAGTATTGGTCTTAGAAAATTATTCCCATGCTCAACCATTGGTAGCTTGGCTGCGAGCAGACAGGCTTAATCACAAAGACAGGTATGTAAAGCATTTAAAAATACCAATTCAGTAAATAATTAAGACACAACACACAATAAAAATCCAACACAAATTTATAAAAATAGGAGATATTTATATCTTTAAAATTACACCAAAATGAAAAAAACGTAGGGAACCGGAGATATGAATTTTTTAAAGATTTAGCACTTTAAAGCAAATAGAAACCTATAGCGCCTATTGGGACATCTGGTCACGCTAGACTGGACAAAGTCAAAGTTTCAGGCTGACCACGGTGGAGCCCTGCGCGACTACCCCTCACGGTAGGTCTTAGAAAATTTTCGGAAGCTTATCTTCCCAGGGTCCCTCGCAGCCCTCAGCCAGTCCGGATTCGGTGAGGGTTCACCGGCATGCCTTGCGACAAGCTTCCCGTCAAACTTGTGGAAGTTAGACGTCCGGGGCTTTCCAGCGGGACGAACCAGAGATACAGGCTGGCTCGCGGTTGGTCCTGGTCACCTTTTCTACATTCGGACTTAGAAACTTTTACTGAGCTTTTTCTCGCGGACTCCCTTGATGCTCTTCACCAGGCTGGATTCGGTGACGGTTCGGCGGCTTGGGTTTTAGCCAACTCCCAGTCAAACTCTGGAAGTTGGAGATTTTCAGCGGGACTAACCTGGACAGCAGGCTGGCTTGCGGTTGAGGGTCGCCAGCTGCCAGGTCGAGTCGGTCCACTTAGGGAGATTTTTTCCAAAGTTGCTCCAAACTTCTTCCTGAAGTTCCTTTGAGTGGCCCCAAATGGTCTAACACTTACTCCAAGGGTCTGGAATCTCCAAGATTGTCCTTGAAAGTTTGGGACTTCAATTCCTGTAGGAAAGTGTGTTTCTGTTGCAGTAATCCCCCCACTTTTTGCCAGATTTCTGATGCACTTTGACTTGATGTGCCCTGGGTCCTTGCCAATCAGGTTCCCAAGGCCTGTGTTCTTTCTCAAAACTGTACCTTTGCACCCCCAATTGGCACCTCTCTGGCCACATGAAAGTCCCTTGTAAAAGGTACCATGGGTACCAAGGCCACTGTGACCAGAGAAGGCCTCCAAGGGCTACAGCACATATTGTGCCACCCTTAGAGGTCCTGTACCTTAACACACACACACTGCCATTGCAGGCTGCGTGTGTTGATGCAGAGAAAAGTGAAGAGTCGCAATGGCACACATACCTGTGTGCCAGGCCTGCAACCCACAGCCTATGGTACAGGTAAGACACCCCTCTAGCTGGGTGCACTATACCACTGGTGAGGGTACAGTTGCATGAGCACTGTACCCCTACAGTGTCTAAATCCATTCTTATACATTGTAAGTGCAGAAAAGCCATAAAGAGTAAATGGTCTGGGAGGTTGTCATTACGAACTCCACAGCGCCATAATGGATTTACTGAATTCTGGGAAGTTTGGGAGCAAACTTCTCAAGTATAATAAACCCACACTGATGCCAGTGTGGGATTTATTATACCATGCACTCAGAGGGCATCTTAGAGATGCCCCCTGAAAAACGACCAGCCTCTGGTGGTTTTCCTGACTGGTAAACACCAGACTGCCACCACGAGACATGTTTCTGGACCCCTGGGGTGGGAGCCTTTGCTCCCTGAGCCCAGAAACAAAGCCTTTTCTGGGCGGAGGTGGCCACACCTTCTCCAGGTCAGGAACAGCCACCTGTGGCAGGAGAGCTTCAAAGGCCTTGCCGCCTTTGTAACACAACCCCCAGCCTCTCCTGCCATCAGGAGCAGGCCCCCTTTCCTGTCTCACCCCCTTTTCGGAGGGAGAACAGGTGGGAAAAATGTGAACAGCCTAGGAAGGTGTGCCCACCTATGCCAACTCCACCCCTCAGGTTGGGGAGGCGAGGTGAGGACCACTCTTCGGTGCCCGCATCTTGCAGATGGCAAGCACTCTCCAATCAGTGTTAGGGATTGTGCCCACTCCCCCACGTGCGGTGAGCATACCAAGGTTTAGTCACCCTAAGGTCCGTAGTCCATTGGCTACTGACCTCCAGGCCCCTAAGGCAGATTCCCGCAACCTACTAAGAAGGACGAAATAAGACGCAGAGGAGACTGCAGAGAAGAACTGACTTGGACCCAGCCCTCCGGGCCGTCTGCAGTTTCCAGAGATCCTTCACCAACAGTTGCCTTGTCCTGCTGCCATCAACCTCCAGAGCCCCTGGGGGGACTGACTGCCTTCAACAAAGACCGGACCTCCTGTGAACAGCAGCTCTGCTCAAAAGAATCTCAAAAGAAAGACTCAAAGCCTGCTGAAGACAAAGAAACCCAACGCCTGGAACCACCACTGCACCCGTCGCATACGGCCCGAGTCCGAGTGGCCCACCGGTCCCAGCGAGGCCCCCCAGCACTCCAGAGTCTGAATCCACCGTGGGTTGACCCCTCCATGACTCCTCGATGTCGCTTGCAGCCTCTGCACAGAGACTTCCTCAACCGCGATTGGCCCAGTAAGGTGAAATCTGAGCTCAAAAGACACCCCTGCATCCGGCCGTCCTGCGCCCTGGAGAAGAGGACCTGAGGTGCACCTACGTCCCCGAGCCCTACAACTTACCTGCCCAGCTGTTGGTTCCTCCCAGAAGACTTCCTGGATCAAGCCTGCAGCCAAAACCCAATACCGGCAACTCCCATTGAAAACAGGGCACCCAACGCCAAATCAGCACCCTGCACCCGGGCGCCCCTGCACCGCTGTGGGTGCACCTTGTGTGCTTAATCAGATCCCCCTTTGCCCTGAGCTAAACCCAAGGAGCTTTGCTCCCACATCCAAGTGACGTGTCCATGAGCAGCCACCAACCGGAGGCCCCCTTCCCCCATTGGATAACATTGTGCCTCCCTAGTGCTGCTGAGGGTGATCTTTGAGTGAACTCTAGTTCTAACCCCAGAAACCCAACTCCCAAGACCGATTACTCACCTTTAAACCGATAACCTGATTTTCTCCCATAGAACTGCATTGACTGTGGAAAAAGTTGTGTGTGGAGTTGGAAATTGCATGAGAACCTAAGAAACTGTGTTTTAAGAAAAACGGACTTACGTACCTTTAATGCAGGAAATGTCCCAGTGTGATATCTAGGCATATCACACTGAGTGGAAAAAGTAATCATGAAAAGTAATCTAGAAAGTAATCTAAAGAGTAACTGCAAAGTAATTTTAACTGTTTCTGAGCATTTGACCTACCTGTAACAAAATCAACAGCATTCAATTACTTTCAACTGTATTATTCTTAAAAAGTACTATTTTACTTACCTTCACCAAGTCCAGCTTGGTTCTACAAATAAAATAAACCAAAGAAATATTTTTATACAAAACAGTTGGTCAGAGTTCAGTCTTTGAGTGTGTGAAATCATTTCTTGCTTGAGTGTGTACGATAAATGCTTAACACTACCCTCTGATAAAGCCTAACTGCTCGCCCACACTATTACAAATAGAGAGTAAGGCATTACCTACTTTTACCTCTGTAGGCCTTTGGGGTTCCACAGGACTCAGTGCACACTATACCTTAATTTGGTATAATATATACTGAGCCAGCTTCTTACAATTCCCACTATCCACTCGGAGAAAACCCTTACAAATCCACTGGTAGTACTCCAGGCTGGGGATTCTTGGTGGTGATGGTCCAGGTGAGCTCTGTTAACCTGTAGCTTGCAGGGAGTCCACTCATTGGTCCTTTGGATGCAGGTTTGATCCACAGGACCGTAGTTCCAGATTGTGCAGCAGGCGCAGTCAGTCAGAGTCAGCATGGACCCTTCTTCTTCCTTAAGTTTCAAGCAGCAGATCTGAGAGGCTCTGCCCCTCTCAGATACTTATTTCAAGTTCTCTGGGTCAAGCAGGGTGGCACTCCTGTCCAATGAGGTGTAGAGCAACACCCCGGAGTAAGACCGTATCCTCCAAAGTGTGGCACTATAGTCTCCCAGAGGAGACTTTAGGGGTTCTGAATGTGTAAAAATATTGCAGATTCTCACTTCACAGTGCTCCTAGCGCCAAAACTCAATATTGGGAAGCACTTTAATTCAATGTGCAATTTCACTACACCCAAGGCATTTAAATCTTATTTTATGCAGTGGCGTAACACAGGCCCCCGCAGCCCCCGTGGTGCGGTGGGGCCCCCAAGCTCCAGGGGGCCCCCTCAGCACAGTACTCGGAACGAAGAGCTCCCGATTTAATCCGGAGGGGGCCCCTCTGCTTACCTTGCAGGGGGGCCCCCTCAAGTTTTGTTACGCCAGTGATTTTATGATGGTCATCCATATAAATACCTGACTCCCCCACCAATGGGACACCTACGGGAGACCCTGGGCGTACCTAATATGCCGAAACATTGTAGTTTATCAATTTTTAGGTGCCCCAAACACCAAAGTCGAATTTGGGCACAATTTGCATTCTAAAAGCAGTCCTGCAACACAGGGCTACTTTTAAACTGACCTCAGGCCTCAGCAGTGCACACATGCAAGTGCAGAAAGGGGTGATGGCCTCTAAACTGCTATGCCCTATTATTTACAGGGACGTAAAGGTAGTTTTGATCACCCTGCCCTATTATGTACTAGGTCCTTATAGTGGAGGTCATGTTAATCAGAGGGGTACCCTAACTCATAGTATGCCCTAGTGTATTTAGGTGTTTCACTGTATTCTAAATGTCTTTTCAGCGTAGCACTGGCCCTGGGCCTGGTTAGGCAGAGCCCAGGCACAGTCAGAGTCAGTTACCACCAGTACCTATCAGCATAAAACGGGGGGTGCCTAGGGCACAAGGATGACTTTGCAACAGTTACATTGTAGGAACAGAGTTTAAACAGACTATAAACCTATATAATAAAAAGAGTATAACAAATATGCATAGAAAATTCATTCAAGAGGACAAGCATGGCAAACGTACATTTAGAACATATGCCAGATATGGATTTATCATTTTGTGATTAGTGGGTTTGAACATTCGAATTGAATGTGAACTTTGTTAAGTATCAGTCCTTTTTATGTATTTACAATGTTCGCAGTTTTATTTAGTGCAAACTCCATCCGAGCACCAGTTGCATTACACAGGGTCAGATTATTTTTTTAAAATGTTTTTTGGCACGGGATATTAAGTGATTTACCCACAATCCCTGGATGTTGAACCGATACCGTGACTTGAACCTGGTTCTCCAGTTCCAAAGTTCGCAGTTCTGGCTGTGAAAAAGAACAAGATCTACAGAACTTATAGACATTTTCTATACCACATTGTAGAAAACATATAGAAGAAAGAAGTAGCCTGGCCGTACACATTTTAATTAATGCTTCCTTGCAGGGATATCCAGTGATAGTCAACCCACCCTGTATAGGGGGGGGTGACAGTTACTATGACCTGGAGGCCCTTTGATTGACAGGCTGCCAATTGACAAATGTGAACAGGAGGAGCAAGCTGAGGCACCGCCAGTAGAAATTCAGCAGTTCCCATCACTAAATGAGGTAGGGGAACCAAGACAATGGCAGGAAGAGTGGCCAATCAACGATGGTTGACCCAATCCTCCAATAGACAATTAACAGATTTAAGTAAGCGCATTATTGTTGTTCATGGTTCTTGGCTCACACGCTTGAATTGCTCTTCATCTGCAGTAGCCCTGGGTCTAGTCAAGCATTTGTGGATGTCTACAAAGATATTTTTATATGGTAGGCTTAAAAGCATTTAAAATAGATAGCACTGGAGAGTTAATTACTAACTACAATGATGTTCATCTGCTGTAGTTTTATTGAGATTCATGGACTGTATCATTATGGGCTTTTCTGGTATTGCTTAGAGCCAAGCGTCTGTTTTACCAGCAGCGTGTAAAGTGAATTTTTTTAACCCGGTATTTTCTGAGTTTGTGCTTTATTCTCAAATAGCACAGCTCAGAAATAGGCAAACCTTGTTTACTGTTTCTCAGTTGTAATGTTAGATGGATAAAGATGGCCCTGTCTCGAAAAGATGGTGCATGTAAAAACAAATGCTTAACGTCTCTGTTGTGACTCTTCTTGGTTGCTATGCATCCTCCCCAGAGTACCAGGTCCCTGCTGCTCAGCCAGTGTGTGAGGTCATTAGATGTTAAGAGTGTTTGTGGTTGGATGAGTGTCAGTTGAATGAATGGGCTGAGCAACAAGGATGCTGCTCCTGGTGGGGAGTTAACTGTAACTTGGAACAAACTTAATAAACCTTCATCTTTAATCTATATGACTTGGCTACACACCATCTTTTAATTATTATTTTGTTAGTTAGTGGCTCATTACGATGGCAGTCGGACGAGCATCTGACCACCATCGCATCGGGAGTGGGACTGCCTTACAAGTAGTCGGAGATCCCACCCCCCAGATTCGGATGCGACCGCCGTTTAGGCAGTCGGAAAAATCCCTTTTTCTATTGCGGCTTGTGCTGCAGCCCGGAAAAGGGCCGCAGCACAAGCCGCAATAGAAAAAGGGATGCTTTTAAACATCCATGCACCATGTGCCAGGTACCATGTAGTGCCTGGCACACGGTGCATGGATGTTTGGGGGGGACCCACATGTGCCCCCCACGCCACATTGAGGAAGCCTACGGGGGATGGGGGTTCTGCTAGGGCCCCCATAGGGCATTTCAGACAGCCTTTCCATGGCGGTCGGACTGCCATGTAAAAGGCTGTCGGAAACTGACATCCTAATCCCTATGGCGGGGCCTCCGCAGGCACCACCTCCATTGTAGGTAATTTGGCTCTGACCGCCGCCCTGATAGGCTCCTTGAGACTGTCGGAGGCGGCGGTCTTTTCACCCGCCCAAATCGCTCCGACCACTGGTATCATAATCCGGCAGTCGGACTGCTGTCCTAGATGTCGGGCGGACTGCCACCTATGGACTGTCAGTGGCGGTCCGGCCGACATCTCAATCGGGCCCTTCGTGTATTCTGCAATGTATTCTTCCCTAGTGCTCTACTCTTTTACTGCTCAGCCAGCATGTGAAGTCATCAAAATGTTGAGAGTGTTTAGAGTTGAAGCAGTGTCAGTTGAATGAATGTGCTGAGCTGCAAGGATGCTGCTCCTGGTGGGGCCTACCTGTAACCTGAACTAAACCTAATAAAACCTACTTCTTTTATAACCTACGAGTATCCATCCTTGTGTCGTGTAGTTCCTGTATTACCCATACAGGATTTGCGCGTTCGGATAACAAAAACTGTAGGACTGGTGGCAGACTGGCTCTGAGCACCCCACACCGAGAATGTTAGCCTTTCTGTTTTAGCTAGCTCACAGATGCCACTAGAATCTCTTCTTATCGTGGAGAGAATAGTTTCTGGCAACCTCAAAACATGACAACCCTGATCCCCCAGGATCGTGGAAACAATATACTACTTTACGCTCAGTCACTCTTGCTCACTTATTCGGTCTCAGAGAGTTACACAGAAGAAACAGTTGGGCGTGTTACAATAAGAATTTATTGCACAGTTGTTCTTCTAGTGTAAAATAGATGTGCTGCAACAACCGTTAGACAGTAGCAGATATATATTATTAGCAGTACAGTGAAAATAAAAGGATAGTACAGTTCTACCATCTTGCAATAATCATGAATACATCCATGAATATAAAATGCCTGATAAAAATGCGCGTACTCCTACGATGCCTATCTAGATGTACCTAAGTGTACCTAGCATGTGAGTAGGTGTGAAGCCAAGAATCCCTCTAGGATTTAGTCTAACCCCATTACCTGAAATGAGAGAGTGTGGGACCCGTCTTGGTCTCGAACTGGCCACCCCGCGAGGGATGTGTTAGACCACTGTCAGCTGGAGCGTCTGCATGCAGAAGCCTCAGCGTCTCTGGTCAGTGTGTCGGCCTGGAAGTCTCGGTCTCCTCTTCCCAACCCTAGCAAGATGTGCTGTATTTATACAAAAAGTATCTAGGGTTTCTTTGTCCCTTGTTTCTTGTATTAGCCATTGTTGGATTTGAGGATGATGTATGGGATGAACCTTGTAAGTAGATATTATGCAGGTGGTGTGTAGCCCCTGCCTGGTTTCCAGGAACCCTCATGAATATTCATTCATACTGTATGAGTCTATTAATGGAGTTATAGGACACTATTGTTCAGGGAAAACCCTCCTTCTGTGCCCAGGACTAGAACTAGGTAAAGGTTCAATCCTAAAGGCTCGTTACTGTGTAGTATAAGGGAGATAATTTAGGTGAAGGTGTATGATATTACCCGGGAAACATAACACCCACTCCTCTTCTGAACAGTCAATAATGATAAAAATGCCAGTAAACTACTCTTTGTACTAGGTAGTGGCGCATAAAACTATCAGTGAACTTCATAAAATAATGTCTTTAAAACCATTTAAAAATAGTCTAATAGGGGGGAAGAAAAATTATTCTTGAAAGTTTAGCAGTGGAAATGTCACTCGAAGCCAAAGTCCTAGTTGAGTTCCTTTTATATAATTCGAACCACTACAAGCGTCTGAAGGCCATGCTTTCCCAGCGAAAGTGTCAGTTAAAGGAAATGTTCCAAATTTAGTTGAGTTTTCAAACAAAAAGGAAAAACCGAATTCTTTCCCAGCACACGATGAGCCAATTATAGATTAAGTGTCCTGGCTGGGAGACGTAACATCGCCGTTGCTCGCTGTTGCAGAGGACGATCCCTGTAACACCTCGCAGAGCACGTCAATTGAGCACAGATGATACTCAGAACTGCCAATAGCTGGTGCAGAGGCAGCCGATGCTGTAGTCGATACCTGAGTGCTAGTGGAAGAGCTGATGCTCAACCCAGTTGTAGCAAAAGGCACCTGCGGGTTCTCGAGGAATGCAGCCATCAAGATAGGAATACGCTGGGGACATTGCCGAGCATGGACCTTCACCGGTTCCAGCATGGTATTCATGTCCGGTGGCGTTGCCGATGGAAGTGTCAGACAGAGATCTAACACGCATTCTTCTCCGCAAAACAGGCATCGAAGAACAGGTAAAATGCGGTCCACCCAGACTGGTCTAAACGATAGGAACCAAGAGGCGCTCAGTTCCCGCAGGCGAGGTGTGCCCAGATGTTGTACCATGCGTTCACGGTATTTACGCTCCAGGAGTGATTTAGCCATCTCGTTGGTGATTGGGCCGTCCATTGCGTAGCAGAAAAATAACAATCAGGATACCTGCTATTGAGAACACGATCAGCGGAAGACCTCCAAAAATACTTCCCAATACGGAGTGTATAAAGTTTGGAATAACTCCGAGGATAGTCTGAAAGGTGCTCAGAAATCCTGACCCTAAGGTCCTAAATAGGTGTACAATACCACTCGTATCAGACATATTAAAGATGCGTCCCACCATTTCTGTGAAATGAGAGGGGCAGTTTGTACGTATGAGTGCCTGTATCTCAGCTGAGGTCCTTGCGATTTGAAGATCAAGGGTCTCCCGGGTGGAGGTTAAGGGCACATTTTGCTGTAAAAGCATGGCTTTCATTCTGCTCAAAGTATCAAACTGTATAAAAGAAACATCTAGCAAAGGCCATAGTGGCGCCTCCCTGACTGTACTTGTTGGGGGTAACAATACTTGCATACAGCAAGTAACCCTGGAGTTCACCGTGACCAGATAAGCAATCCCCGTAAGCATCCCTCAAAAACCTTGATCATTCAGCATCAAGTAACTCCCATTCGAGAGCAGCTCGAATACTGGTGTAATCACGGCTGCTGGAGTCCCTTGCAGGTGGCAGGATAAGTTCGCTACCGAACCATTACAAGCTCTGTGTAGTAAAATATCCTGGCACATGAGCGAACCACTCAAAGCGATCTTGCAGTTTGTACCGCTTAGAAACACTTCTCGATCCCCACATAGAAATCTGTACGGTAATTCCCAAGATTCCCTAATGTATTCCTTACCTAATTTTTCATATCTGCCTGCCTATTTTTGTTCAAGGCAATACTGAAACTGAAAAGTCGTGACCGGTAGAGTGATGTGGCCATGGATTATCCATTCTGTGGATGGTGATTCCGCTACCGTGAATGGTAATCTATCCAGTTTTTCAATACGCAGCATTGTATATTTTGCTCCCCTTTGTGCCATTTCTACCTGTTAATCTGTTAGATTATATTCAGAAAACAGAGACGTACTGTTGATAAAACGCCAAGGCACATAGCCTTCACGCAAAGATTGCAGTGTCCAGCTTAACAACATAATAGAACGTAACTGAGATTGCCTGTGTTGTAATATGGCCAAATCTTGTTCCAGTATGTCTATCGCAGAAGATACAATGTTGCCTAAGGAATAGATCTTAGAGGTCAAAGTTGTTAACCCATTATCCACTACTGCTAATGCCTTCTCTAAGTTAATACTGTCTATTTCCCGTATTCTCTGTGCGGCCTCTTGTTGGGATATTTTTCAATTTTCATTGTAGGCAGCATAAATGCCAGAATATATGAAACGGTTCTGATGTGATTTCCTGGGACCTAGTAAAAAATCCCTAAGATCCATGTCATGTGTTAGTAAGGATAGTTGATGTTTCACTTCTGTGAGTGTTGAGGTTTCTAGCCAATCAAGGCACGACTTCCCAACGCTGTAGGATGTCACTACCCCTGGATGTTCTCTTTGTACATAGCGTGGGTCTGACCTATGGATACTGAACCCTTCGGTGGTACCCCAGAATCTTTGTCTGCTGCACAGTGTCATTTAGGAATATTATCTGCTGTGGAATGAGGCATGCTCTAAATAGCACTTATGTTCCCTGGACTTGCCAGTCTCTAAACCCCAGACTGATTTTAAGTCTATTGTGTCCTTCCATAGGTCAAAACCCTGTTCAGACAATTGGGCAATAAAGGAAGCAGAGTATATCTGTTTGGTGTTAGTCAACATAATTTTCAGTGCCGATGTCGGTGTAACTTTATAATAAAATGACGTTGGGTCTGAAAAATATGAGAATTTCTGTGCAAATGTTTGCGAACTACCTTTCGGTGGTGTAGGGCAATGTTCCCACTGGTGGTACTCAAAAACATTTCTAGGTGTTATAGATTTGTGTAGGAAATGATGACCATAATGTTGGTAACAGTACGAAGTGCCATAGTCTGAAGTATGTTCGAGCATTTCAGTGTGTGGAAATGCGGCAGTTTTCTCTAAATCAGACAACATGTTATTAACAGTTTCCGAGTCCCAATCATCAGAAAATGTACTGGAGGTTATGATATCACTCAATGAAATTTTAAATACATGAGAAATTTTTAAAAGTTCAGTCGGACCGAATATATTGAAATCAACCTTTTCCCAGACTATACCATCCGGTATAGGAACTGCTGTAATTTTCACTGATGACAAGTCTCTTTGTTCACGATGAGAAGATTGATGTGGTTTCAGAATCAAATTTACTTTTTCGGCTTCAGGTCTTTGTTGAAGGTATCGTCCATTAATAAGCATGCTAAAAGTTATAACTAAGCCTAGCCAGAAAAGAAAGAAAAGTATCCCGGTGCTTATCCATAGTTCTACCCAGGGTGACACCAGGTAAGTGTTTTTAAGAAAGTTCAGAAAGTCTTTTACTTGCTGTTTGCGTGATGTTTGGGCTGGCGTCGTTTCCGGTTCACTTGGATCCAAGGAAAACGTATCAAAGTTCATGAAGTAGCCAGAAGCAGTTCGATCAATTGTTGGAATTGCATCAGGATTTGTTGAAATCCTAGTTTGCTCTCGTCGAGGCATGTTGACGTAGACATCTGTATTAGGTCTTATTGCAACTTGTGTGTTATTTTGAGATTGATTTTGAAGTTGAACTTCGGGTTCAAGGGGAACGAGTTCCATAGCATTGTTGCATAGTCCTTCATTCCTTTGAGAGGACTCTTCAAACGTGATGAGTATTTCTGTTTGAACCTCTTTGATTGTAGCTAGAGGAGGGCGTCTGCTACAGCGGAGTCAACGAGGCCTACTGCTCAGAATCGGTCACATAGTGTGGTTTGATTAAGTTGATTGAGACAAATCTTTTCTCCTTTTTCCCGGCAAGAGGCGGTAGAAGTACAGTTCTTGTTCCTTGAATTGCTAGGACCGGTACAGGTTTTCTGTAGGATGGCCCAAACTCTTTTTTAACCGCTATTTTCTCTCTGACCAGATCCCCAACTTTTGGGATCCAGACAGGTCTTGCCGTGACTGCCTTGACTTCCCCAGTGGCGGTCTGTTTCAGGTGGACGTTACTTTGTTGTGTCCTGGATTCATTTAGATCCTGTAAAACAGCCAAACGATCATGGATATCAAATGGTTTCTCATCCGCCACTGCGCCTTCACAATCAAGATCAGGTACCCACATTCTTGTCCCAAATAGGAACTCGTAAGGAGTGACACCCCCTAGAGAGCTTCTTGGCAGGTTAGTGAGAGCTCGTTGTACCCCATATATATGATTGACCCAACTACCGCCCTTGCCTAATATCCTAGCTGTTAAAGATTGCTTTTGGTCCCGGTTTTTCCTTTCCACAATCGAATTTCTCTCAGGATGGTATGGAGAGGAGTACCGCAATGCTACGCCCATACTTTCCATGGCCTCTTTGTAAGCCCGAGAGCTAAACGCCGGGCCCCGGTCAGAATGTAACGTGCCAACTGCGTATGTCCCGATAAAGACTCGCAAATCTTTGATAACAGTTCGAGCGTCAGCCGAGCGCTGAGGCCAAACCCATAGGAATCTTGAGCATGAATCCACTGCAACCATGATATACTTGTAAGCCCCATCTGATTGTAAGGGGCCGCAGTGGTCCAGATATACACAAGCGAGAGGTCTGTCTGATTTTAATAACGGTGTCTGTGCCGGGCGTGCTATGGTGGAGCCTTTCATCTGCTGGCAGATGTCACATTTCAAGACGTAGTCTTTAGTTTGTTTTGTTAGACCTGGCCACCAATAGCGCTGTTTCAACAATGAAATAGTCGCAGTAACGCCTGTATGCGCAGAGCCCACACCCTCGTGTGCTGCAATAATCAAACCTTGCCTACGATCCATATTTGGTATTACTATATCCCCCACTCCAGGAATCTGAGCATATGGAATGTTGTTCGCATCTAACTTGTAGGAGTACTTGAGTGGAAATTTCTTTGGTACTGCTGAGCTGCCTTTGCGTGAAGCAATGACAGCAACCATAATCTCACTGTCTATCCTCGTTTTTGAACGAGTGATTGCAGCTATGGAAGCTGTGGGTACAGCCCCCTTCGCGGCTTCATCAGCCAATGAATTCCCTTCAATGTGAACGCCATCACGTTGATGACTCAGTGTATGAGTCATGTGAGCCTGTGGTAGTTCGTTTCTCAACTCAACTACCTGTTCCCATAGCATTTTATGCTTAATTGTGCCACCTTTTGCATCTTTGAACCCGTTTAGTTCCCAATGATGTAAATATTCATTGTATGATTGCACACAGTAAAAAGAATCACACACTATCAGTGTGGGGAATTCGTGATCCGTATTCAACAGTGCCAGTATCAGCGCTTTTAACTCTGCCAACTGAGCTGTGCAGTCTCCTAGAGATTGCGTTTTGGTGCAACTTGGATGGAACTTTCCATCCCACATGTGACCTTTAATGATAGCACATGCTGCGCTGTATTGTTGCTTACTCCCTATGGCCGGTTGAGCAGATCCGTCAGTGCAAATAATATATTCATACTGATCTAGAGTCAAGATTTCATTCGGCAGAGGGTATTCTTGTTCGTATTGCAGAAATGCTTGTGTTTTTAGACTTGGATCAAATCTGTATTCAACATCCGTTGCAGTAAGAGAATTAGCCCATTGTATCCATCTCAGATGTAAGGCTTTTGCATTTGGAATGCTAGCCTTTGTAACAGCTTCTAAAGCCGGTACTGGTGTTACGACAATTATGCGCTTTCCCTGAGCCAGTGCTCTTTATCTTGCTACAGCGGTCTGAACTGCTGACTGACTGACTGACTGACTGAGGTATTTATAGAGCGCACTACTGCCGAGGCGTCTTGGCGCTGAGATAATAACATTCCAACCTGAGTGACTGACCTAGGTCCTGGAAAATAGCCAAGTTTTTATCAGCTTTCTGAAAAGGGGCCTACTATTCTGCAGTCTCAGATGTGTAATAACATTCCAACCTGAGTGACTGACCTAGGTCCTGGAAAATAGCCAAGTTTTTATCAGCTTTCTGAAAAGGGGCCTACTATTCTGCAGTCTCAGATGTGTTGGGAGGGAGTTCCACAATTTGGCCGCTTGGTGAGAGAACCCCTACCGCCCCATCTGGCTCTTCTTATCCTGGGAATAAGAACCAGTCCGGTGTTTGCAGACCTAAGACATCGAGTAGGCAGATATCGCGGGAACAAGCGTTGAATGTCTACCGCCCCTCCTCCATATATGGCTTTATGAACTAAGCAAAGCGCTTTGAAGTCTATTCTTCGGCGGACTGGTAGCCAATGGAGGAGTCTTAGGCTCGCGGAAATGGGGTGGTGTTTAGGTAAGTTTAACAATACTCTTGCAGCCGCGTTTTGTATGGACTGTAGTTTGGAAAGCTGCCTGACTCCTGCACCTAAGTATAGCGCATTGCAGTAGTCAATTCTAGAAGACACCAATGCACCGACCACTGTTTTCCTTAATGAGAGTGGTATAAATGGAAGAATCTTCCGTAGTATTTTTAGTGTGAAGAAACAGGCCGAAAACACTTGGTTAATCTGAGAAGTAAGCGTTAGATCTTTGTCGACCATGAACCCCAAATTTCTGGCCTTCGGTGCCGGGTGCCTTCGGTGCTGTCAGGATCTTTTCTGTTGAAGTGAAACGCATTTCTGCGTTGGTGTACAGGTGTGATTTTTAAGCGATTGGTACTGCTTCGCCTTCATTGAAGGTTAAGTAGGTGTACCCGCATTGACCCGCTATTACACGGATCACTAAGTTGCGTACGTTTACCCGCGTCTGTAAGTGTTTTGAAGCTATCATGTCTTCTTGTAGTGAACGTAGGATGTTTGTGTGTATCTGTGTCCATTGTCTAACTGAAAAATCAGGTTTTATTAAGTCGTAGAAAGGCTTTACTCTTTCCACGTAATCCAAAATGTATGTTCTGCCGAAATTTAGGAATCCCAGTATTGATTGTAAATTTTTAATGATTTTGGAGGTTGGAGCAGCGCACACTTCTCTAAAAAGTTAGCTGCCAGACTTTTCCCTTCACTTGAAAGCTCATATCCTAAAAACAGGACATTGAGGTGGGCGATTTTTGATTTTTTTAAATTAAATTTGTAGCCCTCAGAGGCGAATCCCATAATTATGGTGCTCACCCTGGTCAAGTGCCTTTTAAGTCATCGTCCATCAGATAAATATCATCCACATAGGACAAATGCTTCCTCATCAAAATTTTGGAGTAATTCGGTTACTCTTGCTGAAAATAACCCCGGGCTATTCTTATACCCTTGGGGGAGACGACAAAATTGTCGCTGGGACACCAACGCTGAGAATGCGGTCAAATACCTGCTTTCAGGCGCTATATTTTGGCAGAAAAATCCATTTGAGATATCAAGTGTAGTTTTGTATTTTTTCCGCACAATGTTATTCATTAATGCGGCACTGTGTGCATTTTGAACTGCAAATGTCTTAGTGCAAGTGTTTAAATGTCTGTAATCTAAAACTAGACAATATGTAGTTGTCAGGTTTCATGACAGGAAACAAAGGATTGTTCATTTGATGAGGTGCAAGTTTCAATCA
The DNA here is from genome assembly GCA_963921515.1 of Calotriton arnoldi. NCBI lineage: Eukaryota > Metazoa > Chordata > Amphibia > Caudata > Salamandridae > Calotriton > Calotriton arnoldi. The sequence continues at coordinate 78,352 of CAWUFW010017580.1, forward strand.
CCCCTTGGTATTCAAGTTGATCTAAGATCTCCTGACCTGTTTTTTAGCTGTCTTGCTTTATTGGATATTGTCTCTGTGCATTTGGTGAAACTTTTAACGGGATCACGTGGTGGGTTGAATCCTCATCCCATCCGGCATGATTTTTGTACAATGCTGGAGCTAGGGCAACTGCCCACTCCCGTGCATATGTGTGTTTTAAATGAATGGGAACGAGGTCGGAGAAGGCTGGAAAAATTACCGTTTCTCCCCTAGGGCACTCAATAACGAATGCTGGCAGCCAATCTTGTTCAGCTAATAGGATGTCATAACCAGATGACAGATTCTTCCAAAAGAGACCTTTAACTTTCCTGGACTTGTCCCCCTCCATTTGGAATGTTATTTCATATAACTTATGTGGGACGCTTACCCTCATATCTGGTGTTACCACCGTGATGTAATCATTCAAGTCCGCTGTCACCAGAAATTCCATCAGGTTCTGGCGCGCTATTGTTACTTCTGCCGCACTGTCTAGCATCGTCTGAGCCCATTCCCCGTTCAGAAGTTGTGTCCTCAGAATTCTGGGCATGTCTGATCTTTAGGCCTGCAACTTTCTTCTTCTTAAACTGAGGTTTTGATTTTGGCTTTTCTTCTTTTTTGGAAGTATAGTCTTGAGCGTGCTGTTTGTCTCTGGACTTTGTACGCTCTTCCTTGTGTTCTGACCGTCCTTCTCTCTTGGAGTTTTCAGTCGAACCCTGAAAGGAACGAGAGGAACGTGTATCAGTATCCTGATACCTGTCAGGTTTCCTAATATTATCCCTATTCCTGAGATTATACCTCCTTTCGGAGGGCTCCTGTGGAGGAGATCTGCCTCGGGATTGAGATCTGTTTCCTTTAAAGTTTTGTTGTTTTTTATTATCCCACTTCTTTTTAGAAGAAGCAGGTGTCTGCTTTGAAGTGTCCTTTTCAGGACTGCCCATCAGTTGTGGTTTTAAAGCTTTCCCACCTAAACTGTCTCTGCCTAATTCTGCATATGCAGTTTCAATTATTTTGGGTAGTTTGTGTTGTTGATCTCTAGGACTGAACTCCCTTAGGCGTTGGCGGATTGCCAATGAAGCTGCTTTCCCTTTAATATTAGCTAGTATTATGGCTGATACCTGATCATAGTTACCTAGTAACTTCATCCCTAAGTTTAGGGCATGCTCTGCTCCGTACTCGTTTTGTATTTGTCTTAATACATCTGGTACTACAGCTAAGGATGGTATACCATGAGTTCTGGTACATATGGCAGCAAAGACTGTACCCCAAGTGGTACAATCTTCTACTTGTGGTGTTATCCCCATGGGCAAGCAGATTGTTAGCATTCTGTGTTTTTCATACGGGGTAGTATTCGGGAATACTGCCTCGAGCTGAGTTATTTTCTGAGCTACCCAGAATGGCATTTGTTCACGTTTCGTGGGCATTTTGCCCATTACCGCGTGTAATGTTTGTGGTGTGATTTTAGTTGCTGTACCTTGAGATTGAGTACCATTTGTTGCAACTGTTACAGGTTGGACTGTGAAAGTCCTCATGACGAATTGCGTCAAGTTTCTGTAGATTTTAATTAAATCCTTGTGTTGTATGAGTAAGTCTGCCTGTGGCATTGTGTCAATGTCAGGATGTGGTGTGTAGGCCGCTAATATCGGCCATGTTGCCCCCTCTCCTCCGAGCGGGCCTAATCTTACTCTTCCTCTTATGTGGGGTAGGGCGCCTTTAAACCAGTATAAGTGTTCCTGGTACGTGAGTGGAATCTCTATGTCCTCGAACGGACCATATTCCACTGGTGCATCTCCTTCTGTGTAAGAGTGAAATGTCTGTGTTCTCGCATCTGCTGCTGGGAATGTAACCCACAAATAAAATACCTCTGTTTTGTTTGATTCGTGTGCCTCAATCACGAAAGCTACTAAGCCACCCCTAGACTGATAAACCATTTTCTAACAGTTTCAGGGTGATTGTATGTCTGAATTTTGGTGCAATTTGTATTGCGTTTGTATCTTCTTCTCCTGAGAGGTGCAGATCTACTACTGGGTTATTTCCTGTCTCAGTCATTTTTGTAAAGAAGAAGTTTGTTCAAGGGAACTAAGGTAAGGTTTTATTGTACAATTTTAGGAACACTGTGTCCTTCAAGCTTGATTAACCAACAGCTGATAAATAGGATTTTTCACCAACTCAGCTGTGGCGGAGTTTGTGCCCACCCACTCCAGACGTCTCTGGTGTTTTGTGAGTAGGGGTCTCTGAGAATTAGCAAAACTGAACTACGCAGATTCTACTGTTAAATAAGTACCCAACCAATGTTGGGCGCCATGTCGTGTAGTTCCTATATTATCCATACAGGATCTGCGCGTTCGGATAACATAAACTGTGGGATTGGTGGCAGACTGGCTCTGAGCACCCCCACCGAGAATGTCAGCCTTTCTGTTTTAGCTAGCTCACAGTGCCACTAGAATCTCCTCTTATCGGGGAGAGAATAGTTTCTGGCAACCTCAGAACATGACAACCCTGATCCCCCAGGATCGTGGAAACAATATACTACTTTTCGCTCAGTCACTCGTGCTCACTTATTCTGTCTCAGAGAGTTACACAGAAGAAACAGTTGGGCGTGTTACAATAAGAATTTATTGCACAGTTGTTCTTCTAGTGTAAAATAGATGTGCTGCAACAACCGTTAGACAGTAGCAGATATATATGATTAGCAGTACAAGTGAAAATAAAAGGATAGTACAGTTCTACCATCTTGCAATAATCATGAATACATACATGAATATAAAATGCCTGATAAAAATGTGCGTACTCCTACGATGCCTATCTAGATGTACCTAAGTGTACCTAGCATGTGAGTAGGTGTGAAGCCAAGAATCCCTCTAGGATTTAGTCTAACCCCATTACCTGAAGTGAGAGAGTGTGGGACCCCGTCCTGGTCTCGAGTTGGACACCCCGCGAGGGATGTGTTAGACCACTGTCAGCTGGAGCGTCTGCATGCAGGAGCCTCAGCGTCTCTGGTCAGTGTGTCGGCCTGGAAGTCTCGGTCTCCTCTTCCCAACCCTAGCAAGATGTGCTGTATTTATACAAAAAGTATCTAGGGTTTCTTTGTCCCTTGTTTCTTGTATTAGCCATTGTTGGATTTGAGGATGACGTATGGGATGAACCTTGTACGTAGATATTATGCAGGTGGTGTAGCCCCTGCCTGGTTTCCAAGAACCCTCATGAATATTCATTCATACTGTATGAGTCCATTGATGGAGTTATAGGACGCTATTGTTCAGGGAAAACCCTCCTTCTGTGCCCAGGACTAGAACTAGGTAAAGGTTCAATCCTAAAGGCTCGTTACTGTGTAGTATAAGGGAGATAATGTAGGTGAAGGTGTATGATATTACCCGGGCCTATAGTAGGGTACCTATATGAAACATAACACTTGATTGTAACACTTGTTTCCTTAAGAGGGGAAGATGTGTTGTGACTTGTCTTGGTTGCTATGCATCCTCCCCAGAGTTCCAGGTCCCTGCTGCTCAGCCAGTGTGTGAGGTCATTAGAATGTTGAAAGTGTTTGTGGTTGGATGAGTGTCAGTTGAAGGAATGGGCTGAGCAGCAAGGGTGCTGCTTCTGGTGGGGCGTTATCTGTAACTTGGAACAAACTTAATAAACCATAATCTTTAATCCATACGACTTGGCTTCGCACCATCTTTTATTTATTACAACAATCTCTTTCTAGCAAATGTCACTGCCAACGAAAAGGTAATATTTTCCATGTTATGATTCAACCAACCCTACTTTAAAACGTCTAACGAAGCACCTCTATTACAAGAGACAGCGTTCATGCTGAAAGAGGTGGCTCTTACCAGCTGTCTGCACTCGAAGTCATTCAGTACCTTAGGGATACATTTACTACTTTAGCAACCGGTTTTATGACTTCTATAAGACACAAATGATTATCTAATGAATAAATATAAAATGTGCCACTATCTAAAAAAAATCATTAAGAAAAGTAAAAACTTGGGAGGAATTGAATTTCAAAGACACGACAACAGAGCATTGTAGTAGAAAAGATGACCGATGCCAAGTATTAGTTTGATGCATTGCTTGATGCAGCTAAGGGGGATGTTAGTCTCTAACATATCCTATTCATTGAAGATCAAGATAGAGAACTGCATTCTTTGTCAAGGCAGGGTACAACTAGGAAACAATCAGGGACAGTGCAAGGCGAGCCACAGCAGAAGGGAAAATCAAGCACTTCAAGCACTTTAGGGACCACCAGGATGACCACGACCCGATTCACCATACTTTTATGTAAAGGTTTGGCCATCTGTGGAATCTAAAAAACACACATAAAGAAGCACCTTCAGCCATGAAACTGACTAAGTGCCCACCCACATTTTAGGCTGATTGGTATTTCACACAAAAATACTAGAGCATTATTTTCCTTAGCAATATTCTTTGAGCATCAGGGACCAATAAAGCAAGTTATGTGCAAGAATACTTATTTTCCCAGAATAAAACAGGGAGCACCACAGTCCTTTCCCACAGACAACCCCTACCCATGATGTTATGAAAGTTCCATACTTTAAGCCGACTGCCCTGACAGTTATGGATTATAAAGGCTCTTAAAAGTATGAAGCAACTTCAGATGCAGAGTATATATGAGATTCCCATCTGTCTGCACAGGAAGTAACATGACTGCATTACCCATCATTCATCTGCACAGGAAGTGTCCTCACTGGATTTTCCATCATCAGTATGCACAGGAAGTGACAATATAGGATGTCCTAGTTTCCCATCATCCATCTGCACAGGAAGTGACATCACTGCATTACCCATCATCATTCATCAGCACAGGAAGTGTCATAACTGGATTTTCCATCATCAATCTGCACAGGAAGTGAAAATACAGGATGTTCTAGTTTCCCATCATCCATCTGCAAAGGAAGTGACATCACTGCATTTTCCAACTTCCATCTGCACAGAAAATGACATCCCTTCAATCAACTCTTCAGGGCGTCCCATTACCCATTGAAACCCACAAGGTAAGATTATAGTCATAAACCTCAGCCAGCACCCCATACTGCCAATTCCCATGATCACACCTAGATGTAGACAACCTGGGCACTCACAAGCATTAGCACAAAACATAGACCCAACCTCTTACACATCCCACTAACTACAACACACCCTAAAACTATAGAACACACATTTCAACTTATGCTCATCAATACTCGTACTACAATACTCCATGCACCAAGCATTGCAGACCTCATCACGTACTAGAAGTTCCATCATCATAGAAACACAGTACAAACTCACATCTCCACACATCCTAGACCTCCTTCTTCCCATAGGTTACAGCATACATTGCATGGATGGTGCTCATATGAAGGAAGGAGGCCTCACTGTAATCCATAAGTCATTCTGGTCCTGCACACTAGGCAAGCACGTATCACTCAAATCCATGGAAGTGCTTACATGCCATTTCCCTCTCTCTGCTACGCAGTCTACCACCTTTAATCTCAACTACAGGCCTTCTGGGCAGAATAAGGACTTAATTGTTGAATTCTCAGATCTTCTCACCACCTAGTCTATTCAACATATCCATACCACCCTCCTGGGTGACTTCAACATCACAGACAATGCAAGCACAAAAACCAAAAGACACCCTTTTCAACCTCATTGATACACTCAACGAAGTACAGCATATAGCACAACTAACACACTCCAAAGGTCACATCATTAATCTTGTATTCTCAACATTACCAACAATAGAATGCAAACCACCCATACCGTTGAACTGGACTGACCACTTTGTCATCCCTATTTCCCTGCTCATCGTACTAACAAACCAAGGTCAACACAAAAAAAAAGATCAAACATTAAGATTCATCAAAAACTTCTCCATATACAGCCTGATGCTTGAACTCATCTCTCACTCCATCAACTCCATATCCAACGCCAACTTCCTTTTAAACAATTTTTTGGGAAAGCTATATGAGAGTCCACACCCTAACAGCAACAAGCAAGTACAAGCGATGCCTTGCACACTGGTATTCTAAAGACCTTGCTGACAATAAATGATTCATGCACGGACGGGAATGAAAATGAAAGTAAAACAAAACTCCTGAGGACCTCTTAATACTGAAGGTCCTCCACGCAGAACACAGACAGTACATCACATCAGCCAAAGCAAAGTAGTATACCATTAATGAAGACAGAAGCAGAACGTTGTTCAAGACAATCAAGCATTGCATCAACCCCTTGCTGGACCCAACTATTCCTTGCTCCACAGAAAAATGCAATGACATTAACGTCTTTTTCAGTTAAAAAATACAGTAGATACAACAGCACATCGACAATAACACGCCTACTTCATGTCTCAATCCTACCTCTTCCTGTAGAATCCTGCAGGGATCAGCCTTCAAAGTTCTATCTCCCACATCAGGCTGACATACCCAACTCCCTCAAAGCCACTTCTTATGAAGATGATGTCTTACCATCGTCCTTCATCAAAGCTCTCACTGGAGAGCTCTCTCACCCTTATTTCCCGCTCTCATGGCATCTTATTAGAAGCTTTCAAGACCGGCCAGACCCTACCACTACTAAAGAAACCCACACTAGACCCTGATGACCTTGCCAACTACCTATCCAGCACTCTCCTACCATTCATCAACAATATCATTGAAAAAGCAGCCTACGTGCAACTCCAAAATCACATCAGTGTTAACTGTGTTCTGTATGACTACCAGCCTGACTTCAGATCATGCTGCAGCACAGAGGCTGCCACATCAACCACAAATGTAGACGATGCCTGCCTCCTGATATTGCTGGAACTCTCAGCTGCCTTTGAAACAGTCAACCATCCCACCCTCATATGCCCCCTTTGAGTTGTGAATTGGATTCACTGGCAGTGTTGTTCACTGGCTCTCCTCCTATCTTTCGAAATGACACCAGTTTGTTCACAAGGGTACCTCCAGTTCACAAAAGATCGTTATTACATGTGGAGTATCCCGGGGCTGCAGAATGTCTCCTGTCATCTTCAGCCTATACATGTAAGAAAATGGTGTTCTATTCACAGATAACTGCATTAAGATTCACCAATATGCTGATGATACACCACTCTACTTCAAGTCTCCTCTGCTTCGGGCATCCAACACCTCCAACATTGCTTGCACATCATCCAGACCTGCATGTCTAGCACCTACATGTAGTTCAACCCAACCAAGACAGGATGACTATCATTTGCCAAGAGCAACAAACACGATACAGAACAAATCTAGCTCAATGGTACGAATCTTGATGGCTTCAAACTCCAACTCTCACTGAATGCCAAATCACTTGCATTTACCCTGGACACCAACCTTGTCTCGAGGAGCAAACTGACAAAAAAACAAAAACAAAGACAGCCTTATACTTGCTCATCTTCTAAAGAAATTCAAACCCATCGTTTCACAAAGTGACTTCAGAACTGCTGTTCAAGCCCTTTTACTCTTGCATCTGGATAATGCCATACTTTATGGCCCGCCAATCCCCACAATGGCGGCCCCTAAGAGCATCCTACATGCAGTAGCACGCCTCAACCAGGGCCTGAAGAAATACGATCACACCATTCCCATCACAGCCAGCACCCCTCTAATCTTGCTGACAAGCTCACCGTCTCCAGTGGTTCTCGGCACACCTGCAGCCAGGACACCATCATACTGCAGACTAAGAAGGGTTAAAAAGAAATAAATACAAGACAGCAGGTCATTTTTTATCCAAGCCGCCAGGACCTGGAACAACATCCCAGTATCTATCAGGACCGCCCCCAACCCTGTTCTAATTGAGGAACAAATTGAAGACCCACCTCTTTAAAGAACACTGCATCACAGTGCATTAACCGCCCCCAACTCAGCTTCCTCTCCTATTACTTGCTGACCTTAAGCTTGCCTTTGACCATGTACAGAGTTCAGCTGCCTTTTGGTTATGTGTGTACTATAAAAATGCCATATATATTCATACCAGCATTCACATTTAAGGCCAGTGAATCTTTAATTCCCCTATACAATATTGCCAGCTTTATACTCCTTATAGAAGGAAACACAGCAAATAGGTAGGTGCTGTGCAAACCACTGATGATAAGATAGTCTTCCTGATCAAGAAACTGTTAGCCAATCTACACTTCATTGGAGGTGTTAGAACAGCAGAGTGTAATATTTACCCCAGAGGTTCAGAAAGTGCAAACTGCTCCATTTGGTTATTAAGTTCCTCTGGCCAGTGTTTGATGCAGAGATGGAACCAATCGATATTATATCTGCTTAATGAGTGTAGCGTCTTCCGAGCCGGGGTACCTCGTGCCTCGCACGGAGCTTAGTATTATATGTCTTTCTTCTGTTGCGTGTAACTGCAAACTCAACATTCTAAAACAAGCTTTCATGGCATTGCACTGTAACACCTACGTCATAGCTCAACGGAGTCCATTAGGAGCCAAAAGGGTTCAGTCATAAAATATCGCAAGATACTGCATTTCCCCCACTGTTACAAAAATAGTTTTCTCTAGGGGTTGGGGTACCCCTGTGATTGGCATGACCTACCCTATAAGACCCTAGTACATAATAGGGCAGGGGGATTGAAACTACCTATCAGTCCCTAGTATATACTAGGGCATGGCAGTTTAGAGGCCAGCAGCCTTTTCTGCACTTGCATGTGTGCACTGCTGAAGCCTGAGGTCAGTTTAAAAGCAGCCCTGGGTTCCATGACTGCTTTTAAAAAGTAAATTGTGCCCAAACTCGACTTTGGTGTTTGGGGCACTTAAAATGGATAACCTACAATGTTTTGGCATATTAGGATCCACCAGGGTCTCCCCTAGGTGTTCCAGGGGTGAGGGGTCAGGTATTTATAAGGTGGACCCTTATACAATGAGTTTTATATGCCCTGGGTTAAGTGAAATTTCACATTTCACTCCCCACATTGTGGTAAAGTGCTGCCTAAATTCGACTTTGATGCTAGGAGCACTGTGGAGGGAGGATCTGCAATATTTCTACAGATTCAGAGCCCCTAAAGTCTCCCCTAGTTGTCCCATGGGGTGGGGGTCCTGTAGATATAAGCACAGTACTTATAAAATATGTTTTTGTAAGTCCTGGTGCTGGAAAAATGGCCCAAGTCATTTTTCCCATTGCAAATCCCATGCCACATAGGTTAACATGGCAAGAAGTTATTAACTAATAACTCCTGACAGGAGAATGATAGAACTTCCATTCAAAAACTTCCCAGAATGGTAGTGATAAATCCCACAATATGATATTGTTGAATTTCTCCTAAAATATACAGACAAGAAGTTATAAGACTTTCTTGTTTGTAGGTCCAGATTCAGCCTTCCAGTGGTCTGTCCTGATTGGTCAGAGTTAAGTGGATTAGCCAGGCTGCCTTGAAGAGGTGATAAAGAGCCCCTGGGGTTGATCAGCTCTGCTGGGAGGGAAGTGTGCTGCTACACAGGAATGCCAGAGCAGGGGGAGGAGTCGTAAACCATGGTCTTCAAAGGGAAGGGGAAGGCCTCAGTGTCATTTACAACTCTAATCTTTTGACCCAAAGCCAGAGCTAGGATTAAGGAAAGAATGAGCAGATGCAAGGGGGAGAGTCTATGGAAAGTAGCCATCCTAGGGGTGTGTTTAGCCAGCTCTTACCTCCCTGCTGGAAAATCAGCCATTATGAATTTGGAAGATTTGGTGCACTCTGGGACAAAATAATGCCACACTCTACAGGATGTGGTCATATCCTTGGGGAGTTGCCCTGCTCCCATTGGTCAGGAGTGACCTCCTGCTTGACCCAGAGAACTTGGAATAAGTATCTGAGAGGGGCAGATTCTCTCAGATCTGCTGCTTGAAACTTAAGAAAGCAAGACGTTGCTATGCTAAGAAGTTGAGGTGCAAATTCTAAGGCCTGCCCTCTGAAGACTGCACCAGCTGAAACTACAGCCCTGTGGACTACCTTGCTGTAAAAGAACTAAAGAGTGGACTCCCTGCAAGCTACAGGTTAACAGAGCTCACCTGGACCATCACCACCAAGGATCCTCAACCTGGAGAACTACCAGTGGATTTGTAAGGGTTTTGTCCAAGTGGATTGTGGGAACTGAAGTCCTCAACTTCCAAGGACCATCTTGGGGCTTCCAGACCCTTGGAGTGAGTTTGAGACACTTTGGGACCCTTTGGGGAACTTCAGGAAGAAGTTCCAGAAGTTTGGAGAACTTTGGAGCAACTTTGAAAAAAAGCTCCATGGGGGACCGACTCAACCTGGCCAGTCAAGCCGCCTGCCTTCAACCGCGAGCCGGCCAAGCCATCCAGGTTCGTCCCGCTGAAAGCTCCGTAGGTCCGACTTCCAGAGTTTGACCGGGAGTAGAAGAAATCCGAGGCCGGCGAACCCTCACCGAATTCGGCCTGGTGAAGAGCATCAAGGGACCCCACGAGAAAAAGCTCCAGAAAAGTTTTTAAGTCCGATAGTAAACTGTGACGGCGACCTACCGCGAGGGGTAACTGCTCAGGGCTCCATCGCGGTCGGCCTGAAACTTTGACTTTGAGCCGGTCTATCGCGACCAGATATCCCAACATGGTGCTATATGTTTCTAAGTGCTATAAAGTGATAAATCTTTAAAAATTCATATCTCTGGTTCCATACAATGGATTTTTGTCGTTTTGGTGTCATTTTAAAGATTACAATATTTCCTATTGTTATAAATTGGTGTTGGATTTTTATTATGCATTGTGTCTTAATTATTTACTGAATTGGTGTTTTTAAATGCTTTACATACCTGTGTTTGAAGTTAAGCCTGCCTGCTCGCAGCCAAGCTACCCAGGGTTGAGCATGGGAATAATTTTCTAAGACCTATGCTGAGTCCTATCATGTGTTAGTGGCCTTATTGCCAGTGGCAGACCTACATTTGCCCCTACCAATAATCCACTTTCTAACACTGTGCGATGAAGATCTTCTTTATTGATCGGCCATTACGCGTTTCGGTCCGTCCGGACCTTGATCACATGACAAACGCTGCCCTGGTTTTTTTTGCTTTTTAAAGTGACACGTGCATAATCCCTAAAGTGGTTTGTCATAGACAGTAAAAACATACTAAATGAATTTTGTAGTACGTAAAAAACAGACTCATTGGTTATTGATATTTTAAAATTGAAAATAGAATTAAAAAACATCATTGACTGGTATTTAAAATAAGTTTTTTGATATAAATATCACAATAAGTACCTGGTATGGATTTGTTAAAGTTTATACATCACAAAAATTTCTGCATAATGCATTTTGATTTCCTCAAATCCACCCATTTAATTTATAGCATATATATGAATTCCGATAGTTTGCCATTGTAATGATGAGCTGTGATTATTGATCCTGCCCATGTTTTGAAGACAAAACAAAGTGCAAGTGCAAAAATTCTTTTTAGTGCAAAAACACCTGATAAGTGTTTGTTACCCGTGTTACTAATAAAGTGCTCAAGTGCTGAAATTAAAAAAACACTATTTCTATGGTTCAGGTAAGTGTGGCAGCAAACGACTCCATTATCACAAGGTCTCGTTTTGTATATAATCCTCGTTTAAATACTTTAAGAATACAGAAATATACATATTTAAGATATATAGAGATAGAATCAATAGACGAAACAGAGCAATATGATCCCTATAATTTGAATTGGAGAAAATCTAATGCAGACAGGTGAATAGATCCTCTGTTGTGTTGAGGCCCCCCGGAAATTTACAATCTAGATCTAAAATGTATCTTGTTTCTAGTTTCCTGAGGGCTCCCTCTCTATCACCTCCCCTTCTGTTGATATATATATATACCATCACATTTCTAATTCAACCTTCTCGATGCTTTCATTATTCAACCTGATCTGGAAGCTGAGAGCTGTCATCTTCAATGTCGGAGATCTTTGAAGACGGTGAAGAAGTAACAGCAGTCACTTGGATTTCAGGTTTAGTCTTTCTTTTAACATCTTGTTCAGAAGAACGATGAATTAAATGCTGAAAGTGTGAAGAGTCTATGGTAACAGACTTTCCAGGATGCTGGGCAGTCACCATATGTCCCTTGGTGGATACAACATGGAAAGGTGCAGCATCCTAAGAGCTTTGGATTTTCTCCTTTATCGTTGGCTAGAGATCATTAGATCTCCTGTCTTAAATTCAATGTTCTTTGCATGTCACCTCTTGTCGGCATAGGCTTTCATCTTTTACTTATTAACCAAGTCTTTCATTCGAGTTGTCTTCTCACCTCCTTCTCTTTTGTTGGTCTATTGAGGTAACTTGGTTGTCACTGCTCTCACAAATATCAGAGTTGCAGGACTTTCACCTGTGGTCGATTGAGGTTCTGAACGATAGGCTCGTATGGTGGAATTCAAAACAGTTTGCCAACTGAGCCTCTCAAGAGCTTCATGCTGTACTGCTTTCTTTAGCGTACTTATAAAATGCTCAACAAGTCTGTTGGCCTGTGGCCACAAAGGTGTACTCTTCTGATGCTTTATGTTCAGATGCTCTAGAAAATCCTTGAATTCCCTATTGTTGAATTGTGGGCCATTATAAGACTTCAAAATGTCGGGAACTCCCCATGTTGCTAAAATGGCGTCACGTCTCTCAATGGTTCATGCATGAGTTGTGGATGAGAGATCCTCTGTTAATGGAAATCAAGAGTACTCATCCACAGTTACCATCAGATAATGTCCTTTGTCGAATGGACCAAAGTAATCAATTGCTATTCTCTCTCATGCATGCTTATGGAGTTCTGGCATGGTGTGAGTATGTTGAGTAGTGTTTGTAGAGAGGCAGATGACAGATCTTGAGTTCCTTTTCAACCCTCTCATCTAAATATGGAAACCAAACTCAATCTCAGAGAGCTCTCTTGGCGGTAACAATATCACAATGTCCTTCAAAAGCCACTTCAACTATTTTCTGTCTCAACCTCTCAGGAATTAGGATTCTCGACCCTTGCAGTATAACTCCTTCCTGAGTTATAGACAGTTCATCTTTAACATTTTTGTACTTTTTATATTCACCATCACTGGTGAGATATTGAGCTTTCCGAGTTACATGACTGATTTGTAATTATATCTTTCAACTTCAGCATGTCACTATCATGATTCATGGCAGTGATGTTCTGGGTTAACGAAATGGCAGCTGGCGTATTAAACTTTACAATGAAATTAATGTAGGCTTCAGCCGCCTTGGATGGAGTATCCTGAACTTGTATAGGCACTCTGGAAAAGTAGTCAGCAGGGGTTTGATCCATCCCTGGATGATGTACAATGGTGCAATCAATACTCTTGCAATCAGAGTCCCCTTCATTCAAAGTAATAAGGCATTTTGGTTAAGTATAAGTCTTTCCATACAGGAATACATGGAAATGTTCACAAGCCCATACCACAGCCGCGGTCTGTGCAGGTTAGAGCGGTGGGACAGTGGGGCCCGATAAGGGGGAGATTTTGATGGTCGATGATAAGGGAAAATTAATTATTTATTTATTTAATTTTCCCTCGTAATCGTCCCTTGAAATACCCCCCCATCCGGCCACACTGCTCTTACCTGCACAGGCCGCGGCTACCATACCACACCCTAACTTTCTTTCTCTGGTTGAGAGTAAGCACGTTTTGTTTGGGACAAACTTCTACTGGCATATGCCACAATATCCCTTCGAACATGGGGGTGTCCGCTCTGCTGTGCCAAGATAGCGCCTAACCCAACTGGGCTAGCGTCAACAACAACCTCTGTATGAAGCTTTGGATTGAGCTAGGCCATTTCAGTAGCAGTGTCGATGGCCCGTTTGATTTTCTTGAAACTTCTCTCCCATTCTTGTGACCTCTTGAATGAAAAATTTTTCTTTGTTAAGTCTCCTAAGAGAGCACTCAAGTTAGCAAAGTCTCGTATATATCTTGAACAGTAATTTACCATGCCAAGAAATTAATGTATCAATGAAACATCTTGTGGGGGATCAGCATTTGACAGTTCTTGTCCTTTAGCAGGACCAGATGCAATACACCCATCAGAAAAGATATGGCCAAAGCATGTTACCCTTTTCTTGTGGAACACTTCGCATATTGTAGAAAACCACAGGTGAAAAAGGCAAGGTATAATTATCTAACCATTTTATCTTGCGTGGCAGCGCTGTACCTTTATGTATGTCTTGACCAACAGGTTCTTGACCATCAATGTCTAAATTCTTTGCAACGCTTCCATTGTCTTCACCTGCTTTACAGAGGCTGGAAATATGCTTTAACTCTGCATGCATGAAGCGTTCATCTTGCATGTTGACTCTATTCTTCCTTGCGATCAGACTGCCCACCACTGCGTCACTTTCTCCCTAAATATAAAAGCTGTCACCTCAAAGAGCCAACCAAAGAAAGCCAAACACTGGATCCACGACACCGCAACATTAACTCACTCTCTTTATCTTCTATGAATCCTTGCTCCCGCCTCCCACCATGATCGATGCCCAAGACCTCACTAATCACTATTGCAATTCAATGTCAAATATTCTGGACACCATAGCCCCTATCCATCTAAAAAGAATATCATCCAAACGTTACAACCCCTGGTTCAACAGTGATCTTATTGAAGAACGGAGACCCCTCAGACTTGCCGAAAGAGCATGGAGACACCCCCCCCGTGGCTAACCTCAGACTCCTGGGTCAAAGATGCATCTCCTACAACAGGCACATTAGGAACTCCAAAGCAAAGTTCTTTCAAAACCAAGTAGACTCTGCTACTAATAGACCTAAGAAATTGTTCGAAATTATTAGAAACCAATTTACCTTCAAAAGCGATCCTGCTTCCACAAAAAACAAAGCGCCCCCTAACTGTGAATCCTTTGCCTCCTTTTTCGCTGAGAAAACGTTGTTAATCACTAATGACACCCAGACCGCTCTCAATCTTCCTCCGCTCCAACACCCCCACACACCGGTCCATGGAGTTCGCCAGTATAATCGCCTCAGTTCTCCCAAAAATGACGCCACCTGGTCTAGCTTCATAACCCTCGTTGAGATTGGCACTCTAAATCTTTTGATCTTCTTGAAATATTCTAACCACTTCATTGATCCTCTCCCCTTCCCTCCACACTCCTAAATGAGTTCATTCACCTTCTACTCCCACTGTGGACTAAGATAATCAATGACTCTCTCACCCAAGGCTCTCTTCCTGACTGCCTCAACATTCGTCAGGTTACCTCTATCCTAAAAAACAAAACAACTCTGGCCATTCCGACCCCAGCAACTACCGCCCCATCTCCAACATCCCTACTCTGGCCAAACTCTGAGAAAAATGTGTGCTTTTACAGCTCCACAGAGACATTGAACAATTTCAACTTCTTGATCATTGCCAATCTGGCTTCTGTTCGGGTCACAGCACCGAAACTGCTATGGTCCACATTGTCGATGATGCCCTGTGCTCGCCTGACCTGAATGAATCCTGCCTCTTGTTCCTACTAGATCTGTCAGCAGCCTTTGACACCATCAACCATGCTACCTTGCTCAACCTCCTAGAACACCGGATGGGCCTCTCTGGCACTGGGCTAAAATGGTTCTTCTCCTTTCTACACAAAAGGTTGCAGCGCTTCCTAACTAATGACTCTCTATCTGAGCTGGCCCCACTATTGCTGGGCATCTCCCAAGGCTCTATCCTCTCCCCCACATTTTTCAACCTCTACATGGAGCCTCTAACCAATTTTCTCAAATGCTCCCAGATCTCCTTCCATATGAATGCTGACGTCACCCAACTCTGAATGAGAATAACCTCTCTCGAGGATATCCACACCCTCAATAACACCCTAATACTAATTCAACAATGGCTAACTCGCAATCACCTCAAAATCAATGCCCTTAGAACTGAATTTTACTGATCACAACGCCCACTACCACCTCTAATGCCAAAGAATGGCTCCTCCTTCTCTATGCCCTGAATTGCTCCCCACATGTTGTCGACTCTGCCAAATCCCTTGGTATTACTCTAGACAAGGATCTCACCATGCAAAAACACATAAACGCCATCACTATAGGAGCTAACCATCAGCTGCATATTCTTAGGAAACTAAAACATTTCCTCCCCGGGGCCGACCTCACATCTGTGACTAATGCACTTGTGCTTTCAAAACTAGACTATGGTAGCACTACCTTAGTGACCTCCGGAAAACTTCCCTTGCTCCCCTTAGGGCTACACTTAATGCGGCAGCCAGGCTGATCACGGGTTTCCAAAAAAGTGACCAAATCACCCCTGACCTTCGAGCTCTGAATTGGCTACAATTCGAGGCCAGGATATATTTCAAAATTGCTTCCATAAAGAGCTGCACCATTATACTACTTCCTACCTGTCCCAGAAACTGACACTTTCGGGTGGAAACAGATCCTCCAGAAGTACGAGCACCTTACTTCTCAGCCACAAACATTCAAGAAAAAGAAAACCTACAACCGATCCTTCTCTGGAATGGCCCCAAACATTTGGAAGTCTCTCCCTACTGAGATCAGATGCAACCCATCCACATCCCTCTTCAGAAAAGAAGCAAAAATGTTTCTCTTCAACAAATTCCTCTCTCACTGAGGACTTGACCACGTCCCCTCTCTCTGTTTAGACCCCGCTCTCCATCTGTCCGCTGCCTCCTGCCACTCTGTAATTTGCTTGAGTTCCGGACTTATGTTACTCTGCACTCCTCATGTAAATCTTTATTTTTCCCACGTTCCAAATAATATTGCCATACATATATACATTTCTTTATTAAATATTTTACATTTTATTTTAATGGAGCGAGCATAGATTTACATACTTAGAAATTATACAAAACATAGCGTATTCCACGTTGTTAACTTAATCTGCATAAGCTTGCGCGAAAATGAATGAATTGAGAGAAAAAGAAAATAAAGGGGAAAAGTTATGAGATACATAACAACACTAAATAAATCAGACATTTTACACTCCATTTCTACTTTCCAGGACTACTCCCAATTCATGCTAGACCAGATCCTTTCAAACTTTTTTTTTTCTTTTCAAAAACCTTTATTGACAAAGTCAACATTACCAAAAGACAAATCTGCGTCAAAACAGAGCATCGTACACAACAGACCATTTACGGAGTACAACATACTTAGGAAAAAGCATACAGACAAAAGCATTTGCTTGTATAACACGGCTATAGCACCTTTAAACAATGCATAGCTGGAGTGTGTGATGACAGCACAGTAGGGGAAGGAACGGGCCCGGCAGGGAAAGGGTGACGGGGAAGGAGGCAGCTACTGACAAGCACCGGCGACTGCCGCGGGCGAAGTGCCGGCGGGGAGCGCGGGAGAGGCAGTCCGGCTCGGATGTGATCAGGTATGAAGGTATGTCACCAGGGGGCCCCATATGTCATGTGGACGAGATCTCGCAGGCATCAGATCCAAAAATTCAGAGAGCAGAGTCTGGCAAATCGCAGCATCTTTAAGCCATTGGGCAAACTTAGGCGCCGGCCTACTACCCCAACACATGGTCACCCTACGTCGTGCAAGGACGAGCAGCATTGCGACCAGTCGGCGAGAGGCATCCGGGCAAAACTTGACGAAGCCCAGCAGACATAACGGAGGGTCAGGCTTAACCGGTGCAGAAGTAATCTCAGAAATGGCGACGCAGACCTCCCGCCAGAAATCCGACACCCTAGGGCATAACCAAGCCAGGTGAGAGAAATCCGCGGCAGGGGCAGAGCAGCGCAAGCACCTATCGTTAGGGATGAGTCCCAGTTTATGAAGCTGGACGGGGGTGCGGTATAGCCTGTGTAAGTACATGAAATGGATAAGACGGAGGCGATAATTGGGAGATAGTTTCTTCGTCTGATTGCAGCAATAGAGCCAGTCAGCTTGGGAAATGTCCACACCAAGATCTTCGCCCCACGCCGCACGGGCGCTATCAGTAGAGATGGAGGTGGTCGACAGCGTAAGGGCGTATAATTTGGTCACCAGCTTGCGGGGAGTGGGGGATGAGTATATGAAGTCAAGGGCGGGCATCGAGGGTGGGGATTATCGAGGGTGGGGGTTGGGGGAACGTGGGATGTAACTCCCTGCAGATAGCCCGCAGCTGATAAAAGAGCAATGTGTCCATAGGACCAGAGGTAGCAGGAAGAGAATAAAACGTGTTACCGGGGTATAAATCCGCCAGAGTCACCAACCCCAGGCAGGCGGCGTGTTTAGACATGCCAGTAGGCTGGAGAGGAGGGAAAGCAGGATGACGCACAATCGGCATAGCATTAGCCAATAATGACGGGGCGTTGGAAAGACGAGACAGTCCCAACCAAGCCCAGCGCAGGGTCTCGACCGTATCCACCTCAGCTGGTGGGTGACTGGCCGGGGCAAACAGGGCGGTGGTCAGCGGCCAGGGCGTTGCAAGGTCAGCTTCCACCGCGACGTGCGGCTGGTAAGGGGTGGGGTGAATCCAGAAGTGTAAAAAACTGGCCTGGGCACTTAAGGCATAAAGTTTGAAATTGGGAGCACCCATGCCGCCAACTGACATGGGGAGAGTAAGGATATCGTATGCGATCCTGGTTTGTTTGCCAGCCCAGACGAGAGATATGATCAGGGAGCGGATCTTACGAAAGAAATGGGCAGTTAGAGGCATGGGAATATTCAAAAAGAGATAAAGAAATTTCGGGAGGACCACCATCTTGGCTATGGCTATACGCCCAGCCAAAGACAAGGGGAGCCGGTTCCAATGAGGTATTTTGGACTCGAGCCAGTCCACCGCGCGTCCGAAATTGGCCCTCCAAAGGTCGTCCAAGTCCCTGCTCAGCCAAATACCTAGGTAGCGAGTGGGGCCAGAAGCCCATACAAAAGAAAATCCAGGGCGAATGGCCTGGTGGCGTCAGTAAGAGGAAACAGCACTGACTTGCTCCAGTTCACCTGTATGCCGGATAATCCACCAAACCGTATTATCTCGCGCACAAGGGGACTGAGGTTTTCTTGAGGGTGACGGACATACAATGTAATATTATCCGCATACATGGAGACCAGGAGGGAGCGGGCAGAAAAGCTGATGCCCTTCTTTGTATGGTGTTGCCGGAGTCTGGTAGCGAGAGGCTCCATCGCGATGGCGAAGAGCATAGAGGAAAGCGGGCACCCCTGCCGGGTACCGCGTTCAATCAGGATAGAATCGGATACTTGACCATTAATCCGAAGGCGGGCGGACGGGCGAGTGTAGAGGAGTGATATCTTGCGAATGAAAATGTTACTGAAGCCACGACGCGGTAGAAGAAAAAAATAAAAAGGGCCACTCCAGTGTATCGAATGCCTTGGTGGCATCGAGTAGAGCAGCCACGGCAGGGAGACTTGGATTATTCTGATGAAGGACCGAGAATATGGTCCGGAGGTTATGAGACGTGGCACAGCCAGGGATGAAACCAGACTGATCAGGGAGAGCAATGAGGGGCATGAGGGGGAGAAGGCGGGAGGCCAATAGCTTTGCAAAAATGTTATTGTCGATATTAATTAGAGAGAGGGGGCGATAAGAATCGCGGCAGTCCGATGGTTTATCGGGCTTAAGTAGAAGCGTTAGCAGTGCCTCGCGAAGTGATTGCGGGAAAAGGCCATTATCAAAAGAATCATTATACATGGCGGCCAGATGTGGCACTAGAAGCGAAGCAAAAGTCTTATAGAACGAGGCTGGAAGGCCATCTAACCCAGGGGCCTTATCACTGGGTAAACTGTTTATGGCAGCGAGTATCTCCTCCTTAGAGAAGGGCTCATCCAAGAATTCACGATGGTAGTCTTCTAGCCAAACCAGCGCGAGGGAATCAAAATATTGTTCGAAAGCCTCACGCGAAGGGGGGGGGCCAGCGGTGTAGAGTTGCGAATAGTAGTCCAAAAATCGAGCCTTAATTTCGTCGGGGGAGGTGGCTCTGGTGGGGCCACCATCCTGGAGAGCCACCACATACGATGCAGCGCAGGGAAGACAAAGGAAGTTGGCCTGGGTCCTTCCAGGCCGGTTGCCCTCACCGAAGCGACGAGCGCGAGCCTCTCTGCCAAGGAAGGAGAGTTCCCTGTCGGCCTCCGCAGCAAATTCTGTATGCTTTTCCCGCAGGCGTGCGAGGGTCTCAGACCCGGGGTGAGTTGCATGAGTGGCGTCTAGAGCCTTGATCTCTGATTCTAGTTTGTCCAAAGAGGCGCGGATGGAGCGAAGGACACCAGCTTGTTTGGAGATACCCTCGCCGCGGATCACTGTCTTAAAACCTTCCCAGAGGATGAACGCTGAGTCCACAGAACCGAAATTCAAGTCAAAGTAATTCGTGATCGCGGTTTGGATCTCGTCACAGACGGAGTCGCGGAGAGCATTTGTGGGGAGCCGCCAGGTGAAGGCACGCTGTGGAAAGTGAGGCAGGCGAAGACAAAGCTGGACTGGCGCATGATCAGAAAAGGTGCGTGCCATATGAGTAGCGGAGGTGAGCCAAGTGAGAACATCCGGGGAGGTAATCCATAGGTCAATACGGGACCAGCAGCCATGAGCCCCAGTGACGCAAGTACCCTCACGAGCCTCGGGCCACATGTGACGCCAGGCGTCATATAGCGAGTTGTCGGTGAGTATAGACTGAAGGAGAGCAGTGGAGCGAGGGTGGGAAGAGTGGTGGCCGGAGCGGTCCAAGACAGCAGAGAGTGTGATATTAAAATCCCCCCCCAAAGAAGAGCCGCCGGACCCATGGAAGAAATGAGGTGCCATATGTGGGTGAAGAGATCGGGATCATCCGAATTAGGTACACAGCCGCAATCGTCATGGGTTGGGATAACAGGGAACCATGCAAAATAACATACCGTCCATCAGGGTCAGTAAGTACCTGAGTGGTGTGCCAGGGAAGCCCCCTGCATAGCAAAATGGACACTCCCCTAGAGTAGGAGGAATAAAAAGAAGAGTGTGATTCCCCCCAATAACGCGACTGAAGTCTAGTGGAGGTCGCAGGCAACAGGTGGGTTTCTTGTAGAAGGCAAATGTCGACTTTATGCCGGAGTAGATGAGAGTGGATGAGCCTGGCTTTATGGTGGTCATTAAGACCACGGATATTCCAAGTCCAGCATATGGTATTGGTCATATAATGTTAAAACAAGGAAAAAATGGGACGCAGGCCTGTAGGGCCAGTCTGCGGCAGAGAGCCAGTGTGTGTGCTGGGACATGCCTACCTGGAGAGAAAAGGGGCGGCTCAGTTTCATTAAGCGTGCAATAGAGCCAGCGGGTACCAGCAAATATGAGCGTCCTGGCTTTATGGGGAGCCACCCGCGAGCAGAGAGAGAAAAAGTGGGGGATAAACGGTGCTTGTCCAGAGAATGCCAGCCTGAGGAAAGAAAAGATGCTGTGTACAAACACAATACAGTGAGCATGCCCTACAGTGAAGTGATGCATATTGAGGAGATGAGCACGATGCAGACATATAAACAAAAACATTTCCATAACAGGACGAAAAAACCAGGAAAACCCCCCACCCCAGCCCAACCCCACCCACCGCACAGAATGCTGCATAAAAACCTGTTTCTGGCATTGTAACAACAGAAGAAGGACATTCAACCACAAAAACGCCACCATAGGAGGACGCAGCAACCCCGGACCCAACCGCCCGCCACCCACATCAACCCGCAAAACAGGCCGTACCATCACCCACAACCACCCCAGGGGACCCCAACTGGGAAGGGGGAGGGCAATAATGGAGAGTAAGGTCAAAAAAGGCACAATGTACCACAAGAGCGCCTCCAGAGAAAAACACAGCAACCCCAAACCCAACCACCCACACCAACCCCCCAAACAGGTCGAGCAGCCACCCGCACCCACCCCGGGGAACCCCAACCAGGAGAGGAAGAGTCAGCAACAAAGGTGGGAATCATCCCGTGGGGGCATGGCATCGCCCAGCATACACCCCTGCCTGATACTGCAGGGTGGCCAAGCCTGAACGATCAGCAGACATCATGTGAGGTCAATACCTTACATCCGAGGAATAGCCAATAAGCACAGTGAATAGAATACAGTGGTGAACCATGGGCAATTAAACAGACAGGCGCGGTGCCAAGAGCAATTACCAAAATACAGTTCAATCATTGTCACTCAAGTTGGCTGCGACAGGGTCCTGAGAACTGGCTGGAGTGGGGCGATGAGAACGGTCCAACTGTTTGGCAAAAGCGAGGGCTCGCTTCGGATCCGGGAACACCAGGGTTTTGGATCCCTGTCGGACCCGCAACTTGGCTGGGTAGGCTAAGGAGTAGGACACTTCGTGTTTTTGCAAAATGCGTTTTGCGGGCAGGAATTCACGGCGGGCAGCCTGCACCGCCAGGGTGTAGTCGGGGTAGAAAGATAAAGTGTTACCTTGATGTCGGATCTCACCCCTCTCCCTGGCCGCCCGGAGGACCGCGTCCCGGAAATTTAGGAGTTTTGCAATGATCGGACGAGCAGGCAGTCCCGGGGCGGGCCGGGGTCCGAGGGAGCGGTGAGCTCTCTCCACGATGAAAACCTGGGAGAGCGCGTCGCCAAACAGTTCTCGCAACAGCTGCTCCACATAATCCTCCATCTTGGATATGTTGGTGGACTCCGGTACCCCAGTGATGCGGAGGTTACTCCTGCGGGAGCGAGCCTCCAAATCTTCGTTCTTAGAGCGAATGAGGTCAAGGATTTTATCCATTTGGAGTAGTTTTTGGCGGTCTTGGGTGGCGGCGTCCTCCACGTCAGACACCCTTGACTCAACGTGAAGGAGACGATTGTCGTGTGTGTCCACCCTGGACTTAACCACGTCCAGGCGGGAAGAAAGCTGATCGAGCTGGGTGGCGATCCCGGACACCCCCGACTTTACCTCCAACATAATGGCTTTAAGGTCATTCTCACAAGCGGCTGCCATTTCCGCGGAGGCTGGCTGGTCGCCACCGTCGGCAGTGGCGCCCTCCTGCCGCGTCTGCCTCCGCTGGTCGAAGGTGAGCCGAGGCTGTTTAGGGTCTGCCTTACCCATGGTGGTTCTCAGGAGCCGGAAGTTTCGAGAGGGCCCGTAGCACCCAGAACAAGACAAGAGTGATCAGGGAGTCGCCACCGCTGGAGAGAGAGGAGATCGGCGGCCGAACCACCTGTGCCGCCCAGAAGGACCAAGAGTAGAGTGCAGCCGGAAGGGGCAAAAGCAGCGGGGATTCAGGGGAGGCAGACGACACCCCCCAAAGCAATACCACAGCGCAACTGACACGAGGCCCGGGACGCGGATGTGATGGTGGAAGCCACTGGTCCAGGCCCCACAGCCAGCGCGCAGGCCCCCCAGCCACGCGGCCGCCGCTCACCTAGGTAGGTGCAGATCACACAGGCGGCCCAGCACCGGCTGCAGTGCCGGCGCGGAGTTCAAGCCGCCAGGTCAGTAGATTTATAGTGCAGAGAAACGTGTGCACCGCCGCATGACCAGGTCCGCAGCAAGAGGAAGGGCCGCAGCAGCGAGGAGCCCCGAGCAGGCAGGGAGGGCCCAACCAGATGATTGAGGTGGCGGTAGCAGGGTGAATCCAGCCTGCGGCGTGTGGAGTAGGCCGCAGCAGCACAACAGGAGAGGGTCCAGCACCAGCAGAAGGATCGGGGAGCCCAGCCAGGGATGGAGGCAATCACCAAGTCGCCCCGGAGCAGGAAGGCGAGCGGAAAGCCGCGATCGGCCAGATGGCGCACCTCCGGCCGAAGGCCCCCTCAACTAGCCCCCGCGAGCCGCTGATAGTCTCTCAGGCGGGCGGGAAAGCAACAGGGCAGCCAGGTGCACAGCGGCAGCGTGTGGGCGCAGTCAGGAGTAGCGAGGGGGAAGCAGCCCGCAGCGGGTGAACGCGGGGAGCGCGCCACCCGCCTCGCCCGGCCCACGAGCGCGAGGATGGAAGACACATGGGGCGCCCTCTCAGGGTCAGACTGGGCCGAGCGGTACAGCGAGCGCGCCCCCAAGCCCGCCACGGACCGCCCCCAGGCAGCAGGTCTCACCGGCCGCGATATCAACGCTGTGGTCGCAGGGCAGGAACGCCGACATCCGGGCTCCACGCGGCATAGAGCGGGCAGCGCAGTCCAGGACCTGACGAGTAAGCGGGATCCAGGGCCCGATCCTCCGGAGGCGCCAAAACTGTGCACAGCCGGTTCGGAGGGCCGCGATGAACGGCTCAGAAGATGCTCCAAGTGAAGGTGAGCCGCAGTGGTAAGCTTACAGGCAGCGATGTGCGTTGAGTCTGCCGGATAGTGAAGGATTAAAAGGCTTGGCCGGCAGAGCCCACTCAAGGTGCGGCCATCTTGCAGCCGGCTATGCCACGCCCCCGATCCTTTCAAACTTCATTAAAGATCTAGGACCTCTAGCCTTGGCTAAGGCCGCTTCGGACTCATAGACTTGTTGCAGTATTTCCCGCCAGTCAATAATAGTTGGTGCTGTGGGTTCAGTCCAGGCACTAGTTATACATAAGAGGGCACTCACAATAATGATCGAAAACAACAATAAAGGCCCTGCATGGCCCGCACAGCCTTGCTTGTATCCTACGAGGATTTGTTTGTTAGTTAGTTAGAATTCGTACCCTAAACGTTCAGAGAGTAGTAAAAATAGATTGGCCCAGAATTGCTTTAGCGATGGGCAGTCCACGAACATCTGTTTTAGATCAGCAGCAAACATTAAATTTCGGACATTGTGATTTACAAGAAACTCGTGACTGTGCCCATTTAGAGATATGTTCAGGCGTGTAATACAACATCCAAATTGTCTTGAAATGCTGAAGTTTGAGACTAACAGAAGTAACTGGCTGATCTAAAGTAGCGAAAGCCTCCTTTATTTCATTAGCCATAATTTAAGAGGACAAAAGCCGGCTCCATCTTGAGGCTATCTGCAGACTATCATGAACCAGTGAAATAAGTTTCTGATAAAATACGCTGATAGATATCCTATCAGAAGTCTGATATAGACAGGCCACAATTTCCGATGTTCCCTGTTCAATTTGGAGTTTGCACCTATTTAAGAAATAATCCCTTACTGGTAGATACTTAACAAAGGAATGCTGTGGAAGCCCATATTGCTCTTGCAGTGAGTAGAATCTACGAAACCCCTGGTAATCATGCAAATGGCCAAGATTACTAATTCCCCGATATTCCCCTCATTTTCCCCACATTATCATGAAATATGTCCTGGAATAGAGGGTTACCCCACAGTATAGTGTAGTTATGAAATGTAGGTAAGGAGTATTTCTTGAAAATGTATTGCCATATCCATGTTATATCCCTGACTGGATTGAACCTAACCCTCTTGTGGTAATTCAGGTCTGTGTGTTTGTGGAGTACGAAACCAATTAAGGGGCCGCATGCTAGTTGATAGCCTGTTGAAAATAATCCAGCTTCGTGCCCTGTTATAAAGCTCTGGATCCGTCCAGCAAATGAAGCCCAATAGTATAATTTAAAATTTGAAAGCTTGAAACCCCCTTGTTTATATGCTAATTTGATAAAACATATAGCTCGTGTCTGGCCCTACGATATCCCCAGACGAAGCTGCCAATCACACTGACTGGGGGTGAGTGTTTGATTGGCTCAAACGTTCCGTCCATCATCCCCTTTTGTATCGCTTTGGTCGCCCTAAGTTGGCGGGGGTATGCCCAGACGTGGGTCCCTTGCTCACTTTGCCACTGGATTCAAGCAAGCCTGGCTGATGACGGCTGAAATGCCAGAAACCGGTCCTAGGATGCTTGTTTCCGGTCCAGGGAAGACATGGCTTGGCAGTTCGGGCTGGACTGTTCCCATGAGGCACAGGGTCAGACTGATTTGCATATGGCCATGTCTGAACTGGGGTGGTGGAGTGAGCTAAAGAATGATGATGGATTAAACCCATATCAGTTGACGGGGGTGAGTGTTTGATTGGCTCAAACGCTCCGTCCATCATCCCCTTTTGTATCGCTTTGGTCGCCCTAAGTTGGCGGGGGTATGCCCAGACGTGGGTCCCTTGCTCACTTTGCCACTGGATTCAAGCAAGCCTGGCTGATGACGGCTGAAATGCCAGAAACCGGTCCTAGGATGCTTGTTTCCGGTCCAGGGAAGACATGGCTTGGCAGTTCGGGCTGGACTGTTCTCATGAGGCACAGGGTCAGACTGATTTGCATATGGCCATGTCTGAACTGGGGTGGTGGAGTGAGCTAAAGAATGATGATGGATTAAACCCATATCAGTTGACTGGGGGTGAGTGTTTGATTGGCTCAAACGCTCCGTCCATCATCCCTTTTGTATCGCTTTGGTCGCCCTAAGTTGGCGGGGTATGCCCAGACGTGGGTCCCTTGCTCACTTTGCCACTGGATTCAAGCAAGCCTGGCTGATGACGGCTGAAATGCCAGAAACCGGTCCTAGGATGCTTGTTTCCGGTCCAGGGAAGACATGGCTTGGCAGTTCGGGCTGGACTGTTCCCATGAGGCACAGGGTCAGACTGATTTGCATATGGCCATGTCTGAACTGGGGTGGTGGAGTGAGCTAAAGAATGATGATGGATTAAACCCATATCAGTTGACTGGGGGTGAGTGTTTGATTGGCTCAAACGCTCCGTCCATCATCCCCTTTTGTATCGCTTGGTCGCCCTAAGTTGGCGGGGGTATGCCCAGACGTGGGTCCCTTGCTCACTTTGCCACTGGATTCAAGCAAGCCTGGCTGATGACGGCTGAAATGCCAGAAACCGGTCCTAGGATGCTTGTTTCCGGTCCAGGGAAGACATGGCTTGGCAGTTCGGGCTGGACTGTTCCCATGAGGCACAGGGTCAGACTGATTTGCATATGGCCATGTCTGAACTGGGGTGGTGGAGTGAGCTAAAGAATGATGATGGATTAAACCCATATCAGTTGACTGGGGGTGAGTGTTTGATTGGCTCAAACGTTCCGTCCATCATCCCCTTTGTATCGCTTTGGTCGCCCTAAGTTGGCGGGGGTATGCCCAGACGTGGGTCCCTTGCTCACTTTGCCACTGGATTCAAGCAAGCCTGGCTGATGACGGCTGAAATGCCAGAAACCGGTCCTAGGATGCTTGTTTCCGGTCCAGGGAAGACATGGCTTGGCAGTTCGGGCTGGACTGTTCCCATGAGGCACAGGGTCAGACTGATTTGCATATGGCCATGTCTGAACTGGGGTGGTGGAGTGAGCTAAAGAATGATGATGGATTAAACCCATATCAGTTGACTGGGGGTGAGTGTTTGATTGGCTCAAACGTTCCGTCCATCATCCCTTTTGTATCGCTTTGGTCGCCCTAAGTTGGCGGGGGTATGCCCAGACGTGGGTCCCTTGCTCACTTTGCCACTGGATTCAAGCAAGCCTGGCTGATGACGGCTGAAATGCCAGAAACCGGTCCTAGGATGCTTGTTTCCGGTCCAGGGAAGACATGGCTTGGCAGTTCGGGCTGGACTGTTCCCATGAGGCACAGGGTCAGACTGATTTGCATATGGCCATGTCTGAACTGGGGTGGTGGAGTGAGCTAAAGAATGATGATGGATTAAACCCATATCAGTTGACTGGGGGTGAGTGTTTGATTGGCTCAAGCGTTCCGTCCATCATCCCCTTTTGTATCGCTTTGGTCGCCCTAAGTTGGCGGGGGTATGCCCAGACGTGGGTCCCTTGCTCACTTTGCCACTGGATTCAAGCAAGCCTGGCTGATGACGGCTGAAATGCCAGAAACCGGTCCTAGGATGCTTGTTTCCGGTCCAGGGAAGACATGGCTTGGCAGTTCGGGCTGGACTGTTCCCATGAGGCACAGGGTCAGACTGATTTGCATATGGCCATGTCTGAACTGGGGTGGTGGAGTGAGCTAAAGAATGATGATGGATTAAACCCATATCAGTTGACTGGGGGTGAGTGTTTGATTGGCTCAAACGTTCCGTCCATCATCCCCTTTTGTATCGCTTTGGTCGCCCTAAGTTGGCGGGGGTATGCCCAGACGTGGGTCCCTTGCTCACTTTGCCACTGGATTCAAGCAAGCCTGGCTGATGACGGCTGAAATGCCAGAAACCGGTCCTAGGATGCTTGTTTCCGGTCCAGGGAAGACATGGCTTGGCAGTTCGGGCTGGACTGTTCCCATGAGGCACAGGGTCAGACTGATTTGCATATGGCCATGTCTGAACTGGGGTGGTGGGAGTGAGCTAAAGAATGATGATGGATTAAACCCATATCAGTTGACTGGGGGTGAGTGTTTGATTGGCTCAAACGTTCCGTCCATCATCCCCTTTTGTATCGCTTTGGTCGCCCTAAGTTGGCGGGGGTATGCCCAGACGTGGGTCCCTTGCTCACTTTGCCACTGGATTCAAGCAAGCCTGGCTGATGACGGCTGAAATGCCAGAAACCGGTCCTAGGATGCTTGTTTCCGGTCCAGGAAGACATGGCTTGGCAGTTCGGGCTGGACTGTTCCCATGAGGCACAGGGTCAGACTGATTTGCATATGGCCATGTCTGAACTGGGGTGGTGGAGTGAGCTAAAGAATGATGATGGATTAAACCCATATCAGTTGACTGGGGGTGAGTGTTTGATTGGCTCAAACGTTCCGTCCATCATCCCTTTTGTATCGCTTTGGTCGCCCTAAGTTGGCGGGGGTATGCCCAGACGTGGGTCCCTTGCTCACTTTGCCACTGGATTCAAGCAAGCCTGGCTGATGACGGCTGAAATGCCAGAAACCGGTCCTAGGATGCTTGTTTCCGGTCCAGGGAAGACATGGCTTGGCAGTTCGGGCTGGACTGTTCCCATGAGGCACAGGGTCAGACTGATTTGCATATGGCCATGTCTGAACTGGGGTGGTGGAGTGAGCTAAAGAATGATGATGGATTAAACCCATATCAGTTGACTGGGGGTGAGTGTTTGATTGGCTCAAACGTTCCGTCCATCATCCCCTTTTGTATCACACTTTCCAGGCATTTCAAAAAGGAACCAGATACCCAAAGCCGGATGGAGAGAAATAAATAAAGAAATTTGGGTAGTATGTTAATTTTTATAATATTACACCTACCAAGTATACTAAGAGGAAGCCGATGCCAGTGCCGTAGTTAAGCCGTCACTAGTTTTAAAAGCGGCTGATAATTAAGAGATACAATATCTTCTACAGAACTGCTCAGTCTTATACCTAAATATGTGGCTGTATCTGTTACACCTGTAACTGAGACTGGAGTATATGGTTGGTAATAGAGGATTATCTGTGTTTTTACAGATTTAGTTTATATCCAGCAAAAGCTTTAAAAAGCTCAGCTTCTTCTGAAATGTACGCTAGGGCTTCTAATGGGTTACTAGAAAAAACGCGATATCATCAGCATAAGCAGTAAGCTTAAGATTCATGCCGTTTAGATTGATTGAATGAATACCCTCATTTCCGCATTAGATGACTGATAAATTGCTCAATATATAGAGTGAATAGTAATGGAGAGAGTGGGCACCCCTGACGAGTGCCCCTGTGTACAGAGAATAGAGATGACGAGATGCCGCTCAACATAACCTTAGCTATTGGTTTCTTAGATAGTGTCTAGACGAGTGCTATGAACCGATTTCCAAGCCCGACTGAACTCAATGTTGACCATAATGCTTCCCATGTTACTCTGTTGAAAGCCTTCACAGCATATAGCATAATCATGCTGATCTGTACTTTCATTTGCACTGAGACATCGAAGGCCGCTATGGCAGAGCTGACATGGGCTGCCGGGTCTCTGCCTGGGACAAACTCATGCTGCTGGTCTGAGATTAAGCCATGTATAAAAGGGGCCAAACGATTTGCCAATATTTGTGAAAAAATGTTAGCATTTGAGTTAATCAGTGAAATTGGTTGGTATGAGCCTCTCTCCGCCGTTGGTTTGCCCTTTTTGAGAAATACTACAATATTAGTCATCCCCCAGGATATTAGGGGTGCCTCCTACATCGGTGATATATGTAATTAAGTCTGCAAATTCAGGTATTAGGATGTCCCCAAAGAATTTATAAGACTCGAGGGGAATTGTATCATGTCCCGCTGCTTTGCCGGAGGGTAGAGCTCTGACAGCGTCTTCAATCTCTCCCAGCGTTATGTCCCCTTCTAGCAACAGAGTCTGCTGAGGGTCCAACTGCGATAGGTGGGTCTCTTGCAAGTATTCATAAATGCTAGAGTTGTAGGGGTAGTTGGTTTACTATATACCCCTTCATAAAAGATTCTAAATTGCTCTGCGATAGATTGAGGTTGCGTATGTATCGCTACTCCCTCGCCTTCGATATGTTTGATATTACATCTAGCTTTTTTATCTGAAATTCGATTACCTAAAAGCCGACAAACTTCCTCGCCATATTCATATTGTAAACTTTTATTCTTATAGTAGCTAGCGGGCGCTTTCTCAATTATTCCTCGGCTGTGCCTGTGTCGCGTCTCTATCAACCTGAGAAATATCGATTGCACCGCCGTGTCCCTTGCGATGATTGCCTGTGCGTGCTGGTGTTCTAGATCGAGACAGTCCTGCCAACATTGTCACGCTTCTTTATCCATAAGCCTATTTTTGTTTAAAATGAACTGGAGGGTCACCCCCTTGACATACGCCTCCATGCAGTCCCAAACTACTGCTGCTGGTGCTGATCCTCTATTGTTACTTATGAATTCCACCAAGCCCCCTCTAAGATGTGAACGATATTCCAAATTGCTAAGTAGGTAACGTGGGAATGAGAATGGGCGATGGCCACCGCTTCCTCCGATTCCGACCTTTATTGCTAACATAATTGTGTTATGATCCGAAGTGATGTTAGAGCAGACCTCAATGTAAGTATTCTCTAAAGCCATACTTTTAATAAAGATCATATTAATACAGGAGTATTGCTTATGGGGAGATGAGGAATAAGTAAACCCTGGTATAGTAACAAATAATGTCCTCCAAGCATCGTCTAACTCATGTACCCGCATAAGTTCTAATCCAGCACATGTACCTCAATTTAGACATTGATTGGTCTTATTATTATTATCTTCCCCTTTTTTCAATTCAAACTCACTGCTCTTTTTCAGAAAACAATATTTTAAGATAAGATGATAAATTGCCTGACTCCTTTGACCCCAACCCCGACCCCTCCCTCCACTCCTCGACCAACAGTGCAAATAAATTGAGAGATAAGCTCCCTCTGTGCCTTCCCTAACCCACCCAGATCTTACTCCCCCTGTGTCTAGAAAAAGGAATCAACCTCCCCCTTGCAGTATGTGACTGACAGCCTTCCGGGAGCACTACCCCCTGACCACCCTGATTCCACCACACCGACCCCCAACCGCGACATGTAAGAACAAGCATTGGCATAGCCAATAGGTCTCGCCTTTGGGACCTTATAAGTGTTTAGCCAGAGAAATTGACTTTGCCTATGTAAAGTTATAATAAAGAAGTGTCAGAAGCATTTTTATTACTTGACCACTTCTGTAATGATTAAGATTGGACGAAGTGATATGTCTTGTTTTAAATTATGAAGCTGTGTTTATCTTCTTTTATGCCAAAATCGTTATGGTTTTAATTAACTAAACAGTACCTTACCTTACCTCATACTGAGGTACACCTTTGGGGGTACCCAGAAATATGATCCAGCCAACTCTCCCCCCCCTCCCCTCGCCCCTTCCCCCTAATGGATTGTTGTCCGTTTTTCCAGCTTCTTGTGCTGACCGGATAATAGGTGAAGGCTTCCTAATTCTGTTATTCTGCAGTTAGGCGCTTAATTTTCAAAGCGCTATCGTTACGGATGTCAAGTATGATGTCGTCATGGCACTTAAAGGGACTACATGATGATTAATACTCTGAATTATATCTTACTGCCATTTTTCGTTCATATTTGCATGAATGTTCTTTTAACACAAGAACAACATCACTAAAATTGTCATTTTCCAAGAAACATCTGTAACAAAAGATGGGTGGGTGAGCAGACGACACACAGAGAGATGCAATAACTGTACCATTGTTTTCGAATTTAATATATATTTTCAGCATACTCTGTGTTTGATTTCAGCTCTTGTTCAGCGCTATGACGCCCGTGCAGACATGGTACGCGCTATACCATACTGCAAAAATGAACAGCTAAATACATTTTATTGTATATAAAATGAATAAATACCCGGGGGTTTCTCTGCGCTACAGAAAACACAGACCCAGTGACTGCTCATAAATTACCCCACAAGCAACCAGGTATTCAGTCTATTCTGACAGATGCGTTTGAGCAATGAAAGAAGTTTAATGTGCATTAAATAGTATTAGCATACAGCGCTGAGCTGCTGGTTCTATATGGTGGAAGTGAGGCAGCAACTCCCTATCGAGACTGAGAATTACACGAATAAGTAGACAAGCAAAAGCGCGTCTCGCGCGGCAGCAGGGAGGAGGGGGGCCTGCCGATTGCCTTGCGGGAGCCAGCGGCGATAATTGATACCATATGGCGCTGCCGCTCGCTCCCGCAAGGCAATCGCCACACGTGCACGCGTTGCCATTGAAGGCAATGGAACGCGTGCATGTTTTTGGGGAATAAAGGGAACCGATGGCTAAAGGTCTCCTCCTATGCAGCGCATGCGCGCTGCGTAGGCGAGACATAAAAAAAAGCGTATAAAGAAAGAAAAAAAGACATGTAAAGTAAAACATTTCCCATCCTTGAGAGTATTCCTCGACCTTTTCCTGCTCTGATTTTAGACTGCTTGTTGCCCAAGGGAGCATTTGCTTTCGCAGTTACGGCCTCCGAACTCACTGTTAGCACTGAAGAAGCTCCATTGATAACGACCATGAGATCTGTTTTCACCCTAGGTACAGCGAAGTGTTCCGCTGAGGCTGAGTCTAGCACTTTTGGGGCAGACAAATCCTCCTCCCTGGCTGACCCTGTGTCCTCTAGACTGTCTTGCAAGTTGGGCCCCCGTGGGCGATTCTTCCTCACCATTGCTCCCTACCCGCAAGGCAACTTAAATATTACCCTGTGCCATACCTTGCTGTGGATCATGATATTCTCCAATGGCCAGGTCATCCATTGGGGTTGCCTCATTCAAACCCTCAACTCTAATGAGTTTACGATACACAGCTGTTCCTGGAGCTGGTGAAGAGGCAGCACAAACACCCATCCCTTCCTGCTCAGCCAACACGGCACTGAGGAGTTTATACGCAATCGGGTGATGATCGGCGGGAAGTACATACGCCGAGAGGAAGCGTACTCAGCGTTTGCTCTACAGATAATGAGAGCATGGAAAAACATTTGCATTGAAAAATCATTTGCATTGGACATAGGATTGGATGGTTTACACACGAGTGAGAATTATTGGAGTGCACAGATTTGCGATATATAGATTAATCAGTGACTGGGGCACATATGAAGATTGGCCGGAACAGAAGTATAACCGGATTGAAGGTGTATAGTGTGAAGTAGTAGAGGAAGACAGCCCTGAAGAAGTTGAGGGGAACGCCCTATACAGCGAAACACTTGTTGGCTGGGCAAAAAAGAAAGAAAATAAAGAACAAGGAAAATAATTTTATGCATTTGGATCAGATACTTTGTTTGTAAAAAGATTAAGTGTGTGCTCGGGATTTGAACAGCACTGAGGAGTATTTACCATCTCTGAGACAGGAGTAGTATTTTCTGATCCACAGGACTGGAGCAGGCAAAGCCGCCTTTCCCGACTGCAGCAGCTTCAGAATCGGTTTCCCAACCCGAAATCCAGGGCCTGTATCAGAAACTCAGCCACCGTCTGGCCCTGAAGCTGCTTCTTTCGCTGCCATTGTGTTTCCGTCCATGTTAGCAGCCATTGGGGTAGTGAACGCGCGGCCGCCACAACCTCCTTGTTGGGTGCCGGGGCTCTGTGGAACCATGCCTGAACTCTGACAGCCTGAGGAGATGCAGCAAAGCCCGATGAACCACCTCGCCTCCCTGATCAACTGGAGGTGGTGATGCGAAACCTGGAGCCAGCACATCCGATGCAGCTAGGGGAGTACTCAGCTGGACGAGCGGCTCAACCTGTGCAGCACATTGGGGCAATCAGATAAGTGGAGTGGAGTGGGGGTGCCGCAGCGGTTCGGGATAGTGCTCACTGCAGTGAAGTCAATCCGCCATCTTCCTTCTACCCCAGCTCCTCTCATTTAAATCTATAAATCTATAAATAACTATCTCGGGGAAAACTGTACTTTGACTCTCCCCATCCTTACATCTCCCTTCCTCAACTACCTCAGAACTCATTTATATTCTTCTTTGACTTATTGGCGCTATGTACTTTCCCTCACACTTTATGTAACTCTGGTTCTGGCTGCTTCTCGCTTACATACCCCACTGTATTTCGGCTACTCCTTTCTTACTGTTAGCATTCACTTTTATTTGCTCTCTATGTACCTCAAGTTTCTGCTGTTTTGCTTACTCTGTAAAGTGCTAGTTTCATGATGTTAAGTGCTATGTTGCCATGCTTGTTCACTGGGGGAAATACTGTGCACCTACTCTCCCTACCCTTCCCTATTATACCTACCTCAGAACTTTACATCCTTCTATCGGATTCTTCTTTTATATACTGTTGATACATATTTTTATTTATGCTTTATTTAACTCAGGCACTTGCTGCTACTTTGCCTACATATCCCGTTGTATACCATTTGCCCTTTTTACCGTTACTATATACATTTTAATCTTTTCTCGATGTACCTCATGGTATTGTTGATATGCTTACTCTATAAAGCGCTCTGATACCTTCAGGTCTAGTTTGCACTGTATAAATTCACAAATAAATAAATATATAATCTGGCAGCCTGATTCTACTCTGTCATTTGCCTTTTGGTATCTCTGATAGTCCAGAGTTGATGATATTTCAGTAGTTATACCATGCCAATCCAAAGCAAATTAAGGTCACATCTGACTTCAAGATGATGCCCAGTTCTGATACTTAGACCCTGTTCAAATGAGAATGAATTGGAGAATCCAACATATTGTAAGATCTCTTTAAAAAACTAAATATTTTGTTCTTCCACTGGTATATTATTTGAGGCGTCTGGTATAGCTTAATTCACTATCGGATTTATTATCCACAATGATGAGGACTTGGGTCTAATAAGCATGCACTTGAAAATGCACCACCTGTCATCTTGCATGCGAGCATTTCTAAATATCAATTCTGCAACTTTTGGCCATTGTAATTCATGATGAAGTGGATGCATAATAAGGCAGTTTTAGTGACGTCTGGCCTTTTTAACTTTTGAAAAGAAAAATAATTGTTTGTCCCATTGCATTCTTCACCACTGACAGATCAAGGAGTAGCTTGCCTGAATTTCCCAGCGTAGTGAGGCATTTCAGCCAGATGCTTGCCATTGGGATTGTGCTTTCCCTCTTAGACCTGAACCCTGATTGAAAGAAAGTACCATCATGAATGAAAGGGCGATATTGTTGAAAATGCTATTGAAGTTGACCTTTCTCTTCTATTTACCCAATTATAGTGGATTAAAGTAGAGTGGTCAGTAGTTTATCAGAATGCATAGGTCGGCCATTTGTTCACTAAAGGGGTTTGGTAAAGGCATTTTTAGTGTACTTGAGAAAGTTCCTATTGTAAACGATGAGTCTATACTCATCAACTATAAATTCCAGAATGGAAAGTGCTATGGATTTAAAAGCTTGCACGGTCTGAACTTTTCTCATAATGCATTGGATCCCTTGGTAGCAATAGGAAATTCCAAACAGAAACATTAATTGTCTGTTGAATTTACTCAGAAGCTATATATTGATATCTTCTGAATACGTTATGTAGAAGTAAATTATGTTCATTGATTAAAACTGAAATACATAAATGTGTTTATTTCAGTAATGCTGTGATAATCAGTTTTATGTAAGATTACTGCAGATTCCCAGTAGGCCGTAGGTCAACTACATGATTAAAGATTTTATTTGTTTAGGGAGCTGCTACAGGTTGTAAACTATACTGTGTGTATTTCTGCAAGGTGTAACCCATCAGGCATCCATAAGGAAACGAATTATTTGTGTACTGGATCTTGATTTACTCATTTAATTGCATTAGAATTTCTTCACATTTTTTATGTAAACATGATTTTTCTAGTAAGCAAAGGCCTTATGTACAAGCGTGTGGTTGCAATCCCTGGGGCTTATTTACAAGCCCCTTGCGCCACCCTTACGTCACTTTTCCCATG
The DNA here is from genome assembly GCA_963921515.1 of Calotriton arnoldi. Taxonomy (NCBI): domain Eukaryota; kingdom Metazoa; phylum Chordata; class Amphibia; order Caudata; family Salamandridae; genus Calotriton; species Calotriton arnoldi. Next base: position 114,391 of record CAWUFW010017580.1, read on the forward strand.
TTAAAAATGACGCAAAAGTGGCGCAAGGGGCTTGTAAATAAGCTCCCCTGTGATTAGCAAAATCACAGGGTCTGCGACCACAAAATACCTTTGTTCAGTGTTCAGATGCCCCTCTACGAGTCAGAAACGTTTTCTGGCTGGTAAAAGGGCTTTTGCCACCCTTTACGAATCGGCAATAGGAGGGGGTGTGAAAGGGGTATTCCACTGCTGTTTGCAATTCATAAGTTATGTATCAGTGGTTTGTGACTGTGATAGCAGTCATGTACAGTGATCAGTTACCAACTCCCCAAGTTCCGAAGATAACTGATATACAATAAAAATCATGTCACCACACCAGCCAAAGGAACACTGCGTAATCCTTCCAATGGGCTTAATTCACAAAGTTAAATTTACACTTTTGTGCAAGTTTACTATTTTTTTTGGTATTCACAAACTCTGAGTTTAATTTTACTATTAGGAACTTTCTGACTGCAGAGATAGGACAGGCCTTTCTTTTTATGCGTGGAGACCCTGACATGAGTGCTGAGTCTCTGCAGTTGTAAAATTATTATCAGTAAAAAATTAAATTCGTAGTTCGTAAAAACCACAAAAAAAATAGTAAATTTACACCAAAGTATAATTTCACCTTTGGGAATTATGCCCACAGTCTTCCTAAGCAGCACCTATCCTTGAAAACAGGTTGCTTTTTCTTAAAGAATGCTGAGTTCTGGTGTCGCATTCAAGCCTCCTTCCCTGCATTTGCAGTAAATTATGGGGGAGTGGGAGGCATATATTTTCAGTTGCGTAGTTAATATTCATTTAGAAGGTCATTTTGTGACTTCATGCGATTGGGCAGTTTGCAAGTGCAATATTAGTAGATAGGCCATACAGCAATTTGCACAGACATTCACATTCCAGTCCTTTGCGCAAACTGCATATCCTGGTTTTCAAATGCTGGTTCTTCCATCAGCCCATGTTGTGCATACTTTCTGTAAAGCCAATGAGATGCCGCTGGACGTGTTAATAGCACCCAGCAAGGTGCGAAAGATGCATTTCAAAAAATACAAAAAAGATTAGTATTCTATGTTTTCATTAGTCAAAAGTTTTAATCAAGAAATTTTCATTCTTAAATCATTTTGCTAGTGATTAAAGCTGTTTCTTGTTATCTTTTTAATTTGTAGTTATAATTACTAATATAGAAAGTTGTATTAAATATTATGGGAAAGAAGTAAGTACTATTGCAAACCTATGACAAATATAAAGTGTGCATTGCTATTAACCCCTACGCTACTAGGCATCCCCCATCCCCCGTGCTAAGCATTTTTTTGCTATTTGGAGTAGTTCGCGCTTAGACCCCTGTAACTTTTTATACATAAGGTATCAACGTCACATTTGCGCCCTCTTTTTCCAACACCCTGAGGATTCTAAAGAAATTAGCCAAAATACAGCTAATTATTATTATTCATTTTTTTTTTGTTTTAAATGGGAATAAATTGCTGCAGAAGAAAGCGTATGGTTTGTTCCCTGAAAATGGCATCAACAAACGGTTTTTGGTACTGAAGTCACCATCTTCTCAGCTTTCAGGGACAGGCAGACTTTGTTCGGAAATCAACATTTTCTCTACAGTTTTGTCATTTTACTGGGACATAACCTATTTTTCCTATTTTTTGTGCTTTCAACCTCCTTCCAGTTAGTGGTAGAAATGGGTGTGAAACCAATAATGGGTCCCAGAAAGATATACAATTCAGCAAGTGGTCATTTGTATAGATCCTACAAGGTTTTCCTATAGAAAGTAATAGTTGAAAATAAAAAAATATTGAAATTGCATTGAAAAAAACAGCCATTTGTGCGAACGTTTTCACCTGTAACTTCTTTTAAGTATGACAGATTTTTTAAAGCAATATACCGTTACATCCGCTGGACCCTTCAGGTTGTGGGGATATATAGGACTTGTAGGTTCACCAAGAACCCGAGGAACCCAGAGCCAATAACTGAGCTGTGTCATGCAATGGTTTTTCATTGTGTACCGGGTATATCGCAATTCATTTGGTAAAATATAAAGAGTGAAAAATAGGTACCAAGGAAACCAATATATTTCTGAAATGGGAACAAAATCTAGAGCTTAGAAGCAGTGGTTTTTTGCACATCTCCAAAATTGTGGATACCCATACAAGCATGTAAATTAGAGGCCTTTTTTCAAAATGACTTTTTTTTATTACAAATTGTCTTACATTTGGAAGGCAGCAATGCAAAGAAAGTCAATTGGTAAGAACACTTGTTCTACTATTCTGTGTTCCCCTAAGTCTCCCGATAAAAATGCTACCTCACTTGTGTGGTTAGGCCTAGTGTCCGCGACAGAAAACGGCCCAAAACGCAACGTGGACACATCAAATTCTTGCCGTGAAAACTGACCTTTTTTTTGCAATGTGCCAAGATGTGGATTTTGAACCCTAGCTCAGCCGGAACCTAGGGAAACCTAGCAAACTTATACATTTTTGAAAACCAGACACCCATGGGAAGCCAGGATGAGGTGACTTGTGTGGCTCTCACTAGGTTCTGTTACCCAGAATCCCTTGCAAACCTCAAACTGTGTAAAAAAAACCCATATTTTCCTTATATTTCTGTGATGGAAAGTTCTGGAATCCGCATGGATCCACAAACTTCTACCCACCCCGCATTTTTCAAAGTCTCCCGATAAAAATGGTACCTCACTTGTGTGGGTGGGCCGAGTACCCGTGACAGGCAAGGGCCCAAAATGTATTGAGGAGACATCAAAGACCTGAGGGAACGCTGTTTTGTAGGAAATTTGTGCCAGCCCGGTGATCCCACAACTTTCCCACACAGAAATGTGAGAAAAATTTGATTATTTCAGCTAAATTTGAGGTTTGCAGGGGATTTTGGGTAGGAATACGTTGGGGGGTCCATGTAAGCCATACCTCCCTGGACTCCCCCGGGTGTCTAGTTTTCAGAAATGTGTGGGTTTGGTAGGTTTCTATAGATGGCCGCCGAGCCTGAGCCAAAAACTCAGGTGACCCCCCTTACAAAACCAGGTTGTTTTGTGATAGGTAATTTTGATTTTATTTATTTATTTATTTAAACGGTTTTATATAGCGCTGGCTAGACCCAAAGGTATCAGAGCGCTTAACAAGGGTTGGGAGTGGAACGAAATGCAATATAACATTTGTACAAAAAAGAAAAGTGCAAGATAATAAGAACAAAATGCAAAGAACAGTAAATACATGGACAAGAAAATAAGGAGTACAGTTAGTCCATAACCAGAATTGGATAATTGATCTAGCGTGGGTGGTCAGGATGGTGGGGTGGGGGGAAGTAGGGAGGAAGGGGGAAACTGAGGAGGGTGATGGGAGAGGAGATGCATGTAGGAGTAGGCAGAGAATTATAAGAGAACTAGTAAGGGGAGGGTGGAAATATATGTGAGAATGAGAGGAGGGGGGGTAGTACATTAGGTATAATGTGGTGAGAACATAGCACCGTCATGGGCAGGTTGTGAGACCCTGTTAGGTGGCAGGATTAAGGACCCCAGTATTTGTTGAGAAGGTGCCGCTTGAGATCTTTTTTGAAGCTAAGGTAGGAGGGGTTGCAACGTAGGTCTTTGGGGAGTGAGTTCCAGATAGTAGGCGCATTTCCGGAGAAAGAGCGTAACTGGGTAGATTTCTTGTTTACCAAGGAAGGTACTAGCATGAGAGTATTTGTGCTCCTCATTTCTCTAGAGCAGCCCGCTTTGTGGAGTTTGTCTGAGAGATACAATGGGGTATGATGATGCAAGGCTTTATGCGTAATGCAAGCATTCTTGTAGGTGGATCTGCCTTCGATGGGAAGCCATTTGAGATCTTTGAGGATGGGGGAGATGTGATCGGACCGCTTACAATCCGAAATAAGCCTGGCCGCGAGGTTAAGTACTGATTTGATTGGGGCTAGGTGGACTTTCGGTGTTCCAGAGAGAATGGCATTACCATAGTCCAATCTAGAAAGTACTAGTGATTGAACAACTAACTTAAAGTCATCGGCAGGAATGAAGGGTTTAATTTTCTTGAGGTGATGTAGAGAGAAGAGAGCGCCTTTGGCCGCGTTTTTATGTGGGGAGAAAGGCTGAGGTTCTGGTCAATGCTTATTCCGAGGGATTTAACTGAGTTAGAGGTGGACAAAGAGCAGTTGAGAGCTTTAAGGTCGGAGATCCAGTGTTGAATGGGGAGCCGGTTGTTTTTAGGAGCGAAGAGAATGACTTCTGTTTTATTAGGGTTGAGTTTAAGGTGATTGTGATGGAACCATTGTTGAATCTTAGTCAGGGCATCATTGAGGTGCAGGATGTCAGCTTGGGATTTGATTTTATAGTAAAGCTGGGTATCGTCAGCATAGAGGTGGTAGTTGATTCCTGCTTGCTTAAGAATGAGGGTGAGGGGTTCCATGAAGAGGTTAAATAGAGAGGGAGAGAGAATAGAACCCTGGGGAACACCCAGGGAGACAGGAGTAGGTTTAGAGAGGCAATTGCTGATTTTAATTTGTTGGGTTCTGTGCTGAAAGAAGGAGGTGAACCATTCGAGGACAGGACCATTGAAGCCGAACCGATCTTTGAGGGTGTTGAGTAAGGCGGAGTGGTTAACAGTATCGAAAGCAGCAGATAGGTCAAGAAGAATGAGAAGGGAGGCCTCCCCCTTGTCGAGGGAGTGATGGATGTCATCGACAATGTTGAGCATAGCAGTTTCAGTACTGCAGCCCTTTCTAAAGCCTGACTGTAATGTGTCGAGAAGGCTGAAAGAGTCAATGTGCTTGTCCAGTTGGAGCAAGGCGCATTTTTCGAGGGCCTTGGATAGAAGAGGAAGATTAGAGATAGGACGCAGATTGTTAAGGTCGGTGGGGACAGCAGTAGTATTTTTGAGGATGGGAGTGATTTGGCCAAGCTGGAGGGAAACAGGGACACACCCTGTGGCCAAGGAGGAGTTGATGATGGTGGTCCAATAAGGAGCGATGATATGCTTTAAATCTTGAACGAGGTTAGCGGGGAGAGGGTCCAAGGTATGAGAGGAGGGTTTAAGCTTAGTGATGATGTTGAGGACTTCACGCTCTGAAACTGGGCTGAAGTTAAGCCAAGATGCATTATTTTTTAGCTGTGGACTGGTGAGGAAATGTTCTGGAGGGGCGACGGCGGGAGGGAGATGAACAGAGTCAGGGGGGGGTGAAGGTGTAAAAGGAGACTTGGATGGGAGGTCATAGAGGGGTGAAGCGCACTGTGGTGGGAGGGTAACGGCAAAGGATAGATCAATCTTGGCGATTTTTTCCGAAAAGAAGTTCGCAATTTCATCACATCTTTCGATAGAGGCCATCAATTTGGGGGGGGCAGAAGCAGTTTGATTTTTGATAATGTTGAATAGTTCCCTGGGTCTATTTTTGGCTCAGTCGAGTTGTGCTCGGAAGAAGGAGGCCTTTTCATTTAGGATGTGTTTTTTGTAATTAGCCCTTGCGGTTCTGAGGAGGGCAAGATTTGGGGAGGAGGGGTGTTGTCTCCACGTGCGTTCGGACAGCCTAAGCGAGTGTCTCTCATTGTTGAGATCAGCATTAAACCAGGATTTGGCGGGAATGTTTTTTTGTGGTTTTAATTTGGCTGGGGCAATTTGGTCAAGGACCTCGATGATGGATTTGTTGTAGTGTTCGGTAAGGTCATTAGCATTGTGTGAGGGAGGTAAAAGTTGAAGTTTTGCTTTAATCTTAGTCTCCAGTTCGCCTGGGGGAATAAGGTGAAGATTTCTGGTTAATTTCCTATTTTTGATGTTTTTAGGGAAAGGGGGAGGTACGGCACTATTGATCGTGAAGAGGATAAGGTGATGGTCCGACCCGTCAATGGGGACAATGAGGGAAAGGGAAGCCAGATCTTTGCTAGTAATAATAACGTCAAGAGTGGCCCCTTTGGAATGTGTTGGCGAATGGCAGAGTTGATTCAAGTCAGTAACGTCGAGGAGGTCATTGAGGATGTTAACCAAGGGATCATCCTTCTTGTTCCAGTGAATATTAAAGTCTCCGAGGAAGAGATTTTGGAGTTGGAAATCGAGGCTTGGGAAAGTAGGTCAGACAATTCCTCCACAAAGGGCAAAGGTTCACCAGGGGATGGTAGATATTATGTAGCCGAATAGGAGGGGAACCCTGAACTTTAAGTTCAGCTCCAATGTATTCAAAAGTGGCATGATCGGAATTCGGAATAAGGGAGAGTTGGAGTTCATCTTTATAGATTATGGCTAGGCCCCCACCAATTTTGTCAAGCCTATCTTTTCTGAGGATGGAGTAACCCGGGGGAGAGAGCAGGTCAAGAATAGATGAGGAGTGGGCCTTAAGCCAGGTTTCAGTAAGAAAAGCGATGTCAATGGCTTCACTAAGGATGGTTTCCGAGATTTCTGTTGCATGTCGTGCGGCCGATCGACAGTTGACCAGCATGCAGTTGAGGGGTTTAGGGTTGGTTTTGGGGGGACAGCAGGAATGGATAGTGGTAAGTTGCGGAAGAGGTCTAGGCGAGCCAGGGGAGGTAGGGATACGGCTATTCCCCAGGATCACCGGAATAGTAGAGTGAAGTGTAGAAGGGTCAGTAATCACGGTGAGTTGTGGAGGGGGCCTGGGAGAGACAGGAGAGGTAGGGATACGGCTTCTCCCCAGGGTCACCGGAATTGTGGAGTGAAGTGTAGGATGGGCAGTAGTCATGGAGCTATGGGGGTAGGTATTATTTAAGTCCCAGGGGTCCGGGGAGGAGAGATGGATTGGGGCTTGGGATGGTATGAGAGGACAATTACCGGGAGGTCCATCGGTTGGAATACCGTAAGGAGTAGTACACCCTTGTTGAGGGAGAGTAGTGTTAGTTTGTACGGAGCCCATGGTAAAGGGATGATTGGCAGGATTAGTGTTGGAGAGGGCATTAAAGTCTTTCCTGAGAGATGAAAGTTCCAACGACAGGATAGAGAGGTGGAGTTCAATGTTAAGAAGCGATTGGGTTAAGAGCATGGAAGGTAAGGAGGCAAGGAGGTCGGGGGGGAGAGGGGCATGTTCCACATTGGTCAGGGAGAGAGGAATAGGAAGTGGACGTGGAAGGAACCCAGGAGGCGGGAAGTGAGGGGTGTTCCAGCTGCTATACTGAGGATGAATTGTAGTGTGAGAGCCCGCATATCCAGGTGCCTGATGGGTGCAATGAGAGGATGAGGGGGCATGGGGCGAGTGAGGACGGGTGCCATCTTGTCTATGGGGGTGGGGGTCATTTAGATTGGAAGAGCTTGGTGTCCATAGTGGAGCAGAAAGGGGGTCGGTGCGAGGGGATGCAGTGGGTGGGGGGATCGGAGTGGGGGGATCAGTCTGAGGGGGCTCGGAGGAATGAGAAGTAAGAGGGGAGTGATTAGGGTTGAGTGGTTGATGAGTGGTTGATGAGTGGTTGAGTGGTTGATGAATTGTAGTGTGAGAGCCCGCATATCCAGGGGCCTGATGGGTGCAATGAGAGGATGAGGGGGCATGGGGCGAGTGAGGACGGGTGCCATCTTGTCTATGGGGGTGGGGGTCATTTAGATTGGAAGAGCTTGGTGTCCATAGTGGAGCAGAAAGGGGGTCGGTGCGAGGGGATGCAGTGTGTGGGGGGATCGGAGTGGGGGGATCAGTCTGAGGGGGCTGGGAGGAATGAGAAGTAAGAGGGGAGTGATTAGGGTTGAGTGGGAGAGCGTCAGGCGGAGGGGAAAGGGTTTGGGTGGCCGAGAGGGATGACGGAATATCAGGAGAAGGTGGAGAGGCAGATGAGGCATGGGGGGAGAGGGTTTGAGTGGCTAAGTGTGATGTGGAAATGTCAAGCGAGCGAGAGGATGCTAAGGGGTGGTGGGATCAGAGGACTGGGATTGTAAGACTTCATAGGTAGTTGCAGAAACAGGGAGCGGCGGGGTTGGTGTCAAAAGAGGCGAAGCCGGGAGGGCTTCCTGTGATTGCGAGGCTGCAGTGATATGGACAGGAGAAGATAGTAGATCGTATAAGGAGCTGAAGTGGTGCTCAAAGATGGTGAGGTGGTTTTCAGAGGCTTGTATGAGGAAATTTCCGGATTTAAAAATAGAGATGTTAATTTCGCCTAAAAAAGTGGAGGAAGGGGTGGTGGACAGTTTCAGGCCATATGGGATTTTGCAAGATTTCGTTATGGGGAGGTAGCGTATGAAGATACTTTTCCATTTAGAGGGGCGTCTGGAGTAAAAGATGTAGTTAGTTTTAATAATGGAGGTGAGGCTAAGATAATTATCAACAAATAAGGTTTCTTGGTGACGTATTAATAGTTTGTGTTTCAAGTTCTTCTTAGCATTTTTAGAGAGGTTGGGAGGGTAAAGGATGGACCAAGAGTTGGGGCCACACCAAGTAATGAGTGTATCTGGTGCTGTAAGGGTATTATTGAGGGGAGGCATGGTAATTCGGCTTGGATGATCAATTGTGCGGGCAGGAGATTGAAGGAAGGCGCAAGGATGGGGGAGAGTGGAAGGGGGGGGTGGGAGAAAAGTCTGTGAAAGGGAAATTAGACCCAAAGCTAGGGCAAGGGCCTTGTATTGAGGTGACTTGAGACAGGGAGCCGTTGGAAAATGCGGGGATATCCGGAAGTTAAGACCGTGATCTAAGTCAGCATGAAGTAGAAGGAGAGGATGAAATAGTGGTCTGCCGGTTGGGGAGATCGCACAATAGAGACAAATGGGAGGAAGAAGAGAGAAGTAGGAGGGAGATCAGAATAATACTAAGAGGCAAAGTGCAATGTGTAATTAAGTGGCTAAATAAGGAGCCGGCAATGCAACTTTCAAGGCAATTAAAATCCAGATGAGGTAGCTCGGTTTGGGAGCATGAAGCAAATTATACAAAGAACATCAAGTCACAATTCCAAATAAAATGCAGATAGAGTAACAACAGTCAAAGCAACATTTGAGATATAACGCATCAATGAGGTAGATAAATTTGGGTGCATGTAGCGCATAAGGCAAAAAAATACCGATAACTTAGCAGCAGGGAAATGATGTCTCCACAATATGTTTTGGGCCATTTTGGCTTACAAAAATATCTAAAGTTTATATATTTTCCCTAGAGACAAACTACACCTTAGCACAGAGAGACAGATAAGACACATATGATGCCTATCCATCTGTTCCTCAAGTACACACACATACTGGTTGGATTTGGCACGAGGGTGAGTGAAAGGTTTAAAATGTATATTTTATTAACAAGAGATTTCACAAAAAAGAAATGCACTTTTAATAATCAAAAGGTTAAAAACCTGAACCAATGACTCAAAGCTCGTGAGCTGTAAAGCCACAGCAAAGCACCAACCTCTTTATAGGCCATTCACACACCTTTCATACTTGACACAAACGTTCACACCACCAGCTGGGGCCCCATCATATTACAACACTCACATCAACAGACAATGTAGAGACAATGTACACCCTGGCAGATAAAGTCAGAAAAGACAAATATTACTTCAAAACGAACTATTCCTTAAGTACACACATATACTGGTTGGATTTGGCACGACGGTGAGTGAAGATACAGAGCGTAAAATTTTATTAACAAGAGATTGCACAAAAAGGAAATGCACTGTTAATAATTGAAAGGTTAAAAACCTGAACCAATGACTCACAGCTCGTGAGCTGTAAAGCCATGGCAAGGCACCAACCTCTTCACAGGCCAGAAACAAGAAGGTAATATCCTGAGCAATGAATGTCCACAGTAATAAACACAGTCCACATCAGAAGTAGTCTCAAAGTTCTTCTTTTTCTTCTTTATTTCTTTAAACAGGACCTAGCCAACACGTGTTTCGTCTTAGTGTGGAGTCAACCACAGACTTCTTTAGGGCTAGATTATTCAACAAGAGAAAGCCCATATTACAATTCCATCATTCTGCACAAAACATGTCAATGAAGAACAACAAATAAGCCCAAAAATAGTGTGAACACACAAAGAGCGGAGACCCCTGACAGAATTTACATAACCATGTCACCAAAGGGGGATAAAGAAATCCACTCAGGCACATATTAGTGTTAGCACACATGATTCAAAGTTAGACCTCACCATGTGAAATACAGAAATAGAAAGGTGACACCCTTGTGCATAGGTAAGAGACTAAGAAGATTTAACCAGTAAAATCACCAACCAAAATTTACACCAAGTACGTAGAGTCAGAAAACGTGAAAACTTCATTAAGTAGAAAATGAACTATACCAAAATATTACCCTAGACCTATCAGAAATTCAGGACGACACTCACCAAATTACGAAGTGTAGAATGTTCATTTTCACACTAAGACGAAACACGTGTTGGCTAGGACCTGCGTTGAAGTGTGTTTTAAAGAAATAAAGAAGAAAAAGAAGAACTTTGAGACTACTTCTGATGTGGACTGTGTTTATTACTGTGGACATTCATTGCTCAGGATATTACCTTCTTGTTTCTGTTCTTATGTGCGGGCTTTGTCTGCACATTTGGTAATGGTGGATGGCCATTATCTATATCCTTGGAGCATACTGATATAGTCGTAATTACCTTACGCAACACAGCGCAACTGTCACCCAGCCATCTTTGCTTTGTTTTGCTCTTTACAGGCCATTCACACACCTTTCATACGTGACACACAAGACCATTCACACCGCCAGCCGCGGGCCCAGTACATTACAACATTCACATCCACAGACAGCGCCATTCAAGGGCCCATCACTTTCATATGCCCACATGACTGACACAGCAGTCACACCGGCTGGTGGTTGACATAGTGTGTGCAGTGGCGTTTGGCTAGCAGAGTGTGTAATGACCAGCAGCAAGTCACTACTCACACACTGTTAGCCAAATGCCTGCCAGTCAAGCGCCAGTCCACGCACACCGCCAGCCAAACGCCAGTCCACCCACACCGCTAGTCAAATGCCACTCCACCCACACCGCCAGTCTAACGCCAGTCCACCCACACTGCCCACCAACCGCCAGCCACCCATACCGCCAGCCAAGTGTCAGCCCACACACACCGCCAGCTAAGCGCCAGTCCACGCACACCACCAACGAAGCGCCAGTTCATGCACGCCAGCCAAGCACCAGTCCATGCACACCGCCAGCCAAGCGCCAGTCCACGCACACCACATCAATTTTTTTTTAACAAGAAAGAAAACACAAACCATTTGGTACTAGATACAAAACTATAACTACAAACACAACAGCAGTAACTAAAGATATCATTCTAATGCCAACCGTGACACTAAACAACAAATATAAAACCTTACAGACCAGGCAGTACACTATTAGACTCACGGTTGCTCCCAAAAACTCTTTTGAGTGTGATACAATCTGAAACATGTTGGCACACACAGCCCAGGATATGAAGGACAATCAGCACAGTGCATACGCTCTCCTTCCGCATACCCCATAGCAAACAGACACTACATCTCTTACAGGGATTTTTTTTTTGGGCGTGGGAGTAATTAAATCGGGAAAGTGGCGATCTTTCAATCTAGCCATATCCTCCACCACTTCAACTCAAGGAACACTTGCCTGTTCCACTACAACAAGGCTGCGTATCACAGACTACTGAAACTGAACAAAAGTAATCTTTTACTCTGGCGAACACTCCTTGAACACAACAAAAGCATTAAAAGTTGCTAAATTGAAAAGATGGATGGCCAACTTCTTATACCAAATGTAAGCCTTACGAACAGCAGTGTAAGGTTCCAACCTCTGATCTACTTTATCAGCACCACCCATGTGCTTATTGTATTCTACAATGCACACAGGTTTGTGAACTTCAGCAACCTGACCCCAAACAGTCACAGGTGAAGTACTGTCATCATGGATGGTAGTCAGCATGTACACATCCCGCCTGTCCACAAATTTCACAGCTAGCAGTTCATCACTACGCAAGGCACTGCACTGTCCCCTCTGAACATTTTTGCAAACAAGCTCTTTTGGGTAACCTTTATGGTTAGAGCGGATTGTGCCACAAGCAAGAGTGTCCACTTTGAACAATTCCGTAAACAATTGCATAGCAGTGTAGAAGTTATCTAGGTACAAATGGTGATTTTTGTTAAACCGTCCTCAAGCAAGTTCCCATACAATTTTCTCTGAAACTCCTAAAGTGGACGGACAACCAGGAGGGTCAATAGTGGAATCCCTACCAGTTTACACCCGGAAATTATAGACATATCCTGTCCTACTCTCAGACAACATATACATCTTAATTCCATTACGTGCCCTCTTGCTAGGAATGTACTGCCTAAAAACCAAACGGCCCTTGAACAGGACCAAAGACTCATCCACCGCTATTTCTTTCCCTGGAGTATAGATCTCTGAAAATCGATCTGCAAAGTGATCAAGAACAGGCCGAATCTTAAAAAGACGGTCACAGTCAAGTTGATCTTGTGGCAACGCCAAAGCATTAACAACAAAATGCAGCATCCGAAGCAAAAGTAAATACCGATCACGACTCATAATAGCAGGAAATATGACAGTTACCATCAATGGACTGGTAGACCAATATGAAGCCAGGAACGGCTTCCTTATCAAGCCCATCAAAAAAGTCAAACCCAAAAACTTCTTAATCTCATCCAGATTTGTGGGAATCCACCGTGTAGTTCTAGAGCGGGGCCTAAGTCTGGCACAGTTGTCCCTCAAATACTGTTCAGCATACAAATTAGTCTGCTCAACAATCTCAGCCAAAAATACATCATCCATAAGCAACTGTAAAAACTGTATCTGCAAAAAAATTCACTATTCACTCAACACCCTGCATCACAACAAAAGGCAGGCAACACCTGCTGCAGCATTTTTGGATCAACCCAGAGTCCAGCACTTGCAATGGGAAACATTGCAGCCCAAGGCTGCAATCCAGATGCCTCTTGCTGCACCATCGGCACATCAGTGTCCTCCTCTAAAACAGGCACTTAATCCCCACTGAGAGTAGCTTCATCATCAGATGATTCCTCGTGGACCAAAAACTCACTGCCAGGATCTTGCACCTCCTCCTCTCCCTCAGACGCACTGTCAGTCTCATAATCATGGTCAGAAGAAGATTCAAAAGCATACCAACCACCTGCTGAGCAGTAATTCTGTGGCTAGCCATAATCCTTACTAATAAAGGTAACTTGTCAAACAAGTCAACAAAAACAAACACTTTGTAAAATAAGTTTTTAAATAAAATGTGGCTTTATCACAAAGACCTATATGCTCCAAAACTATACCCTTCACTTGCCAGAAACAGCTAGACTCACCACCACCTACTCTGCACAGACATAGCAAGGACCAACAATATCCCACTAAAAAAGAAAAAGAAAAGAAAATTACACATAAGGAAACGCAAAACACATTGCAAAGAATTTCACGCTCAAAACACTAACTAAATATGCTGCTATTATGACGATTTAGAAAAAATTCATTCATGCATGACAATAATACTCATTTGGATTAAACACAGCAAAATAAATTTCTTACCAAATAAATGCAACTACGCAAAACTGCTGATCAACCACTGCCGAAACCGCAAACAAGAATCAAAAGCGTTGCATTAGAATAAAAAGGAGAAATAAAACATTACAATCACATATGCAAATAATGCACCAGTCGACACACAATCAACCAGCCAAGCTGGGGGGTAGGAGGGCCTAAAAGCATAAGGCCAATCTTCCCTCCAAGGGGGGCAGAAACAGCCAAAATATTCACCCCTGTAAAAGGGGAGCGACCCTTGCCCAAGGAACCACTCCCCAACACCAACATTTAAAAAGCTCTGTTGTCTAGTGGCTTCTGCCCCCCTTGGAGACATATGGGCCAAAAACATATGGCTGATCTGCCCCCAAAGAGGGCAGAAACGGCCACAATAATCATCCCGTAAAGGGGAGCGACCCTTGCCCAAGGGGCCGCTCCCCAACAACAATTAAAAAAACGTGGTGTCTAGTGGCTTCTGCCCCCCATGGGGACAGATGGGCCTGAAAACATATGGTGGATCTGCCCCCAAAGGGGACAGAAATGGCCACAATAATCAGTCCATAAGGGGGAGCGACCCATGCCCGAGGGGGCACTCCCCAACAACATAAACACAATCCCTGGTGTCTAAAGGCTTCTGCCCCAGATGGGCCTAAAAACTTAAGGCCAATCTGCCCCCAAGGGGGGCAGAAACGGCCGAAGTATATCCCCCCTCATAAAGGGGAGTGACCTTTGCCCAAGGAGCCGCACCCCAACATAAACAAAAAAAAACAAAATCCCTGGTGGCCTAGTGGGGCACACAAAACTAAAAATATTCACCCCCATAAAGGGGAGCAACCCTTGCCCAAGGGGCTGCTCCCCAACAGCAAAAAAACCCAGAAAGCTCTGGTGGCCTAGTGGGGCACACAAAAATAAAACAAAATCAGCCGATCTGCCCCTCGGGGGCAGAAACGGCCAAGATATGCTGCCCAAAGGGGAGTGACCCTTGCCCGAGGGGCCGCTCCCCGCAAACATATCCTTGGTGGTCTAGTGGGGCACAATTTTTTTTTAATGGTCCGATCTGCCCGAGAGGGGCAGAAACTGCTAAAATAATGATCCCCAAAGAGGAGCGACCATTGCCCAGGGGGCTGCTCCCTGCAAACATATCCCTGGTGGTCTAGTGAGGCACAATTTGTTTTTTAAATGGTCCGATCTGCTCCCAAGTGGGGCAGAAACAGCAAAAATAATGCTAAAATAATGCTCCCTAAGGGTGAGCGACCCTTCCCAAGGGGCCGCTCCCCACAAACATATCCCTGGTGGTCTAGTGAGGCACAATTGGCTCGATCTGCACCCCAGGGGAGCAGAAACTGCCAAAAACTTTGCTCCCCAAAGCTGAGTGACTCTTGCACACAGGGCCGCTCCCGGCAAACAGAAGAATACCTTTTTAAAAAAAAAAAAAAATACCTGTTGTCTAGTGGGTATTCATGTTGCACGATCGCTCCCAATGCGCGATCGTGCGGCAGGAATGCTCAAAAGAGGCATCGGAGGAAAGGAAAACCCTTTCCTTTCCCCCAATACCTCTTTTGTTTAAATCCCCTCTCCCCGAGGAGAAACTCACCTCCTCTCTGCTGGACGCGGTGGAAGCAAATGGCTTCCAGCGCGTCCGCTTTCATGTAATGACGTCGGCGCGCGTGGCACGCTGACGTCATTAGATGATGTGGAGGAAGAGAGAAGGGGGAGCAGCATGAAGGGCAGCCCACGAGGGGAGCACCAGCGCTTCCCCCGTGGGTGGGTGCTAGGAAGGCCGGGAGCCGTCCGACGCACACGCCCACCGTGACGTCGACGGCTCCCGGCTGACAACGCACGGAAAGGGTTAAGACAAATTTGTTAGTGGTCACAGTAGTGCCTGACCCCACATAGCATCAGGGAAGATGAAGATATTAGTGAAAAGAAGTTGTCACTCCTGCCTGGGCTTAGGCAGGCGGAGACACTCGTTATGGGTTACCACCAATAGTTGGAACCAGATGCTCATTAGGTTTGCCACTTACAAATTTGGTGCCAGCCATTGCCTCCTTTGGCTTCAAATGGTGATTATGAAACCAGTGGAGGAATCGGGCACACTGCTCAGGATAAGAGTAGAGTTTTTGGTTAGTCAGTGCTAGAAGTACAAGCAGGGCTCAGTGAGATTCAATGGCATATACCGAGAGACGGGATTCCAGCTACAGTCAAGGGAGGAGAGGTTGGAGAGCTGAGGCCCCATCAGTGGACCACTAGTCAGAAATGGTTCGCGTGTTGCTTTTTAGAGCTATAAAAACCTAGTCCTTCCAAGGAGGCAGTATTTTAATGTAATGAGGCCCAAAGAGCGTCTTAACCCGCCTCAATCCCATATGCTAGCCAAGCAATGTTACAGAACCTCATGTCATGAAAGGCTCGTGTTCCTCTCAAACTGCAAAGCTCAGAACTTCAAACCAGCACCTCATCTGAAACTGTCAATTTTTATACTGCTTACAAGTGCTTTAGTAATGCTCCTTGTCTAAGGGAAATGAAGTGATTGAAGAAGGCTTGCTTGTGCTTCAGACAAAATTGTGACATGAGTAAGAGCCCATAGAGAGTAATAATGCAGAATTTCCTAAAATAAACATATTTATAGATACACTGAGTCTGGTTGGAAAACGGAAAAACAATGCAAGTCTATAACTCGAAGAACAGGGGAGGAGGGGAGGCTATAACTGGAAAGAACAGGGGGGTAGTGCAATTGACTAATATTTATGAATTAATAACAGTGTTTTAAAGCATGAGCATCCAAGTGCTGGACAAAAGAGTGCACTCATCTCATGAACACAAACAACAGAATATCAAAATGTTTCAAGAAGAACTGTGCTAATAGAACATATAATGTTCGAACTCCTAGACTAGACTGCAACATTAACTTAATTGTTAATGAAATCAAACTACATAGGCCGACGTAAGAAGCAACATATTCCGGTCTTTATGAAATTATTAGGTGAAGGATTTTGAGCCCAGAGAACAGTGTGATATAATTACAATTGAATGGTCAGAGAATGGCTACAGGTTTTGACTAATTCAAGAGTCTCTTGTAGGAAATAGATTCTGTTACACTTGATTTGAGTGAAGGAATCAAGTCCCATAAATTGAACATCTTTGAAACCAAGAGTGTAATTTTAATTAAAATTTTTCACATGAATAGCAAACACTTAGGTTATGCAGCACCGCTTTTATGTGGCTTTCATATAACAAGATTAAACAGAGGAACTATTTTGGAAACAATGGGATGATATTCACAATGTCGAAATACATTATTACACTTGCCAATTTACCACTTTAGGATATTAAAGCAGGATATTAAAGCATTGCAAGCTAATCTTGCTAGTGATATGGCCCCTAAGGTTTTACATAAAGTAATACAGTGAGTGAGATATTATGTAACTGAGTTGAAATTAGGTTAAAGTTTAACAATAACTAATTTACAGATCCACAGCGGGCATGATCAAGATAAGTGATCAAGAGTTGGTGTAAGGACCAATTGACAAAATATTTCATGTCAAAGGTTATGGCACAGTAAGTCTAGGGACCAAGAAATGGTAATACAACAGAATAATGTGCCTGAATGGTGATTGCCACTATTGAAAAAAGTCAGACTTGAAGCAAACTTTTGATGTTGCACAAAAACTGAAAAAAAGACACTAAATGTCACATGGAACTTCCTTGAACTGCCAGAATACCGAGAGAACATAGGATACCTTACTCCAAATTTTTTTTTTTTTTTAAACTGTATATGTTAGATTTCATCATCATAAAATGATGACAAATCACAGGAAGAAGTTCCACCATACCCACATTTTAGGAATGGATTCTAGATGAAAAAAGTAAACTGATGCAGTCGGCAGCTTATGAGGGGTTATCATACAGGTTACGTAATTCAGAGAAATGAAAAATATAAATCGCCAAAATTCTTGTTTCTCTTTACGAGCTGCGGTGACCATTATCCACTCTGTTGAATAATTTGTTAATGCTGAAACCACAAAACCATGGCATGACAAAAGAAAATATCTGGGGGATTGCCACATTCACAAAAGCCAATGGAGAAATATGAAAAAAAAACTCAAAAAACAATGGCATCACATAGAAATTATTCTTATGGTCGATCGGATTTTAGCTGATAAAGTGGCGATATCATTTAGAAAAAAGAGCAATCTAAGTCTTTTGGAATGCAAACCAGATGACCCGTCCTCTACGATCTTACCCCTTACGTCATAACTGAACACTTGTCTACACTATCCAATTTGTAAACGGGGGCTGAACAACGGCAGA
Organism: Calotriton arnoldi; assembly: GCA_963921515.1. Lineage (NCBI taxonomy): Eukaryota > Metazoa > Chordata > Amphibia > Caudata > Salamandridae > Calotriton > Calotriton arnoldi. The sequence continues at coordinate 132,130 of CAWUFW010017580.1, forward strand.
GAGTTCCAAGACCACCGGAATATGAAAGATACTATTAAGCAATTCATCCATTGTCTACCTGCATGTCATTTACATTCTTTTTTGGCTCTGGTCTAAACCATATGTGGGAAGCTTGCTTATAATTGGAAGGCTTTGTTGTCTGTCTCCGATGTCTCCATTTGAATTGATAGCTTTCCTCTATAAACTTGTGTTTGTCCCACCCAGGAGCATTTCGATCTCACAGTGTTTTGAATAGATAGGTTGTATCTTTCCACTGTTGAATTTAGTGGACTATTTTTTTCTTTTCTTTTCAACACTCCATGGAAGTGCAAGCCTTTCCTTGTTTACTCCTCCTCTTGCTACTCCTAACATCCCAGACCCCGTCCCTCTTACACTCTCTACTTACTCCCCTCTGTTGCTTACCGATGATCCTTTCTAGCTCCCAGTTTTCAATTGTTTAAGTTTTGTTTTCCCATCCCAGTGCCCCTGTGTGCTTTCTATTTACTCCCAATGCTCCCCCTTCCGCTATGTTGCAAATATTATGATTTGATTTAGATTTTGTAAAGCATGGTGTCTGCCCTGAGGTGTCTTGGCGCTGACTTGCTCAAGGAGACAATGGAGGAAATTATAGGGGGCGAGTGAAGAGCCAGGTCTTTAATGATTTCCTGAAAGTGAGATGATTGACTTGGTTCCTCATGTTCCAGGGCATTTGGTTCCATAACTTAGAGGCGTTGTAAACCAACTTCTACCTCACCAGGTCATTTTCCTGATAGAAGGGACCTGTACCTTATTAGCCGAGGATGCCCTCAGTACTCTAGTAGGTATATATCAGGAGATTTTCTGTCTGAGAAACTCTGGGCCTTGGAGTGCTCTATGTGTTAGATAGAGGGCCTTAAAAGCTACCCTCTTTTTGACAGGGGGCCAATGCAGGTTTTGCCTGTCTTTGGAGACGTGATTAAACCTTTTTGTCTTAGTACGAGCACGGACAGCAGCGTTTTTCAGCCTCTGCAGTCTCATTAGGATACCTTGCTGAGCTGCCATGTACAGGGCATAGTCTAACCTTTCTAGGACCAGTGCAACAACCACCAATTTTAGGAGCTCAGGTGTTAGGAAAGGGAGGACTTTCTTGAGAATTTTCAGGATCAGAAAGCAGGATGATGTGAGATGGTTTGTCTGGTCCCTAAAAGTTTGCTTGGCATTGAAATAGACAACTAGTTTCCTAACTTCTGGGACTGGGCATGGCAAGGGTGCTAATAAGGACAGCGGCCACCAGGACTAATTACAAAATGAGGAATCTTGCCTGAATAGAAGAACCTCTGTTTTATCAGAATTCACTTTTGAAGGCCTGGGAGCTCATCCAGTCTAGCAGAGACTTTATCATGTTCTCCTCCACAGAGATTACAATTTGGGTGTCATCTGCGTAGGATACCATGGAGAAGCCACAATGAGGACCCTCAGCTGCAAAATGTTTTTTTTTTCACTTTTACTTTACTGATCTAAAATGGCCACTGGCCATGATGGCATGCTAAATTAAGAATGGCAAAATGGCCACCTGTGCTTCAGTGGTCCTCTTGGAATTACTTCATACGTATGCATTTATCATAAAGCATGGGTATGCATTGGCATCTTGGAATGGCTTTTCTTTAATAGAAAACCCAATGCAATATGGGTCACCATGTGTTTGTATGTATGCACTTTCATGATGATATATATGTTGTGATACACATTCTTAGCTTTAGTAAATGCCACTGCAAACAATCACTGGCAAAACCAATAGCCTAGCCTTTTTTAGATGAAATGTATTGGCTTTGCCAGTACTAGTTAAAAGTAATTATATGGACAGTATACACACACAAAATGTTAATTCAGGTTCCTCTGTCAAGTATAGACCAATATAAGATTTCACAAGTTATATTTCTAAGCATGGTTGTGTATTTAAAAATATGCAAAAGAACACTATTCAAAGTAACATCAAGATAAGTAAAGGATCAAAACGACTTTCCTATAAAAAGAAAGGTTGAGAGAATCCATTTTATAATAGAAAGGATGAAAGATCAGAAAAACTGAAGAAAAGACACAAGAAGACAACAGTAAATAGAATGCATAGGGAAAGTCTGCTCTTACTCAGAGACATCGTTAAGTCTATTATATATGAGATAATGTGTCACGGTTCATCATTATAAGGCTCTATGGCAATTCACAGAGGAATTTCATGTCCGTGTAGAGGCACCAGGCGAGTAAGTGCCCTGTGCCTTTTTAAAGCCATGGAACTCTGACGTGACAGAAAATCTCCTTTCACATGTACTGTTTGATGTACATAACCCCATAAAATGATTGGATCCAAATAGGTAACTGAAGAACCTCCTGCTACTAGGCCACTACCCTTAGTATAAAGCCCCATTAAAGACAATTCTTAAAAGCTCACATACTACTGTTACAGGCATCTTGTATCGCAACCTTTAGCCTTATACTGAGGCTTATCCCCTCCCAGACAGGAATCTGACCAAGGCTCACAATGACCTGACTCTCTGCCTACTCCATGTTGGCTCCATCAGGTGGAGTCAGATCCTTTTCATAAGTTGACAGCTCCTTGAAGGCAAGGGAGAGGCAGCTGAAGGCTGCACAAACAGGTTATGGTGTTTGCGGATGAAAAACACCCTGTAGCCTTTGTTGAGGTTGTTTTGTATCATTTGAGAGTGAGGAGCAGTTCAGTCAAAGTGTGGGCTTCAGGAATGTTAGCTAGATGGTTATTTGACAGTTATCAGTTTTGTGCATGGGAGCATACAGCAGCAGTATATGTCATGGCCTGGGGAAAGCCAAATACAAGGTCCAGCCCTGAAAACAATCTGAGAATGCTGCTTAGCATGTTCACTACCCACTTCTACTTGGTCAGACTGCTTGCAGTTTCCAGCAAGGACGTAGATTCACCAAAATGCCAAGGGTAGCGACAGTGATATCATATGCCCTTTGACCGCCTCCCCAATGATGTCAGAGGAAGTGACATCACAAGACCTTTGATTTGGTGACATCACAGGAAGTGACATCATGTAACAGTCGAACTTCTGTGACATCACAGGAAGTCACACTGCATGACCTTTGGCTTGGTGTAATCGCAGGAACCTTTGGTTAGTTAGTTCCATCATGCAGATATTCTGAAAAAATCTACAGATACAAAAAAATTATTCTATAAACAAACATACTTCATTCAAATCCTATTGAATATGCTGCTTCATCTATTGTCCCATCAGATAGTATCTTCAGATACAGTATTAAGATAATGCAGCATTAATTGAGAACCAATTAAATATCGTACAACAATGAAAAACATGCTGGCCAAGGTGAAATCAGCCAATGATAATGTCAAATAACAAACATAATGAGAAGAGTGATAGGCCTATAACACTCTGCAGAAGTTCACTAAGTCATTTGTTTTAGAAACTAAAAGAACCTTGGGCCCGATTCACAAAAGTAATCTGAGACAAAATCCTAAACTTACTACTTTTGGTATTCACAGAAGGCATTTAGTAGTAGTAAAGTTAGGATTCCTTACTTTACTACTAGTAAACTGAGACAAAATCCTAACTTTATGACTTTTGGTATTCACAAAAGGCATTTAGTAGTAGTAAAGTTAAGAATCCTAACTTTAGTACTACTAAATACCTTCTGTGAATACCAAAAGTAGTAAGTTTAGGATTTAGTCTCAGATTAGTTCTGTGAATCGGCCCCCATGTAATTAAATCTTAGTCTTGGAATGTAGATAACAATGCTATTTAATGCAGATGTTCTCCCAGCAATAGTGCTTCCGTGACATGTTATACATACTTCCCCAGCTACCCAGCCATTGCACTTTTCCAGGTTTAATATCATTACATTTCTTGCACTGAAAAATGTGCACACCACTAGTAGTTCTCTTGTGTTGATATATAGTATGCTAGTTCTCCATTAGCATGTTTAGAGTGTTTAGAAAAGGCGGGCAGAAGTTACTCACATAGATGAAGATAATGGCTGCAGTGCGACTCATGAGAAGAGACAAGTGGGTGAAAAGCAGTACTTTGATGTCTGAAATACAAGAGGGTTACCAGGCACTGACTGGGTGGTAAATAGTTGCCTTACTGGCAGGATATAAAGAGTCCCAATACTCATACGCCCTCATATGGAAGAGTATCTACTGCCATGAGTTGCAACTGACTCTGATCTACCATGAATATTAGCTGCTTCTGATATGATAAGATGTGGAATCTTTTGTATGTGAGCAGTGAAAAGTAATTAAATAATTCCTATCAAAGCCTCATTGAGCCTGCCTGAGACTTAGCAGCAAATCAGCTGCTAGATCAAAATAATCCCACCATTGAGAGCAAGAAGAGTGGAGCTTGGCATCCAGCATTGCCTCCTCGAATGCAAGCTTCCAGGTGCATTGAAGCAGAACCCGGTATTCTAAAGCTGCTAGTATGCCCTGGTCCCAGTCCGGATGTCGGTGTACTGTATAGGGCAGCCTTCCCGTCCACCAGCACAAACTTTTAAAGCCATTTTACCTTATTTTTAAGTCAAGAAACTTCTAACCTGAAACTGTGTCATGCTCGGTCTGACAAATATTTAGGGTTAGGAGCCAGGGGTGACAAGCATATTGGCAAGGGTCACAACAGGTCTCATCATCACTCTTTTCAGTTTTTAGCTTGAGACAATTCCTGCTCTTCCAGTTCTGAAAATGCTATGTTACTTAGATGGAATGACCCCCGTGACGTCTAGAGACCACCTGGAATTCGTGAGGATGTGGATGACCTCAGAAAAGCTTGCAAATGACTCTAGGTAAACTGGTCTGTGGAGAAGTCTAGGTCACACCATGCTGCATGGTGGGAAGTGATATGTGAAACGAACAAGTGAGATCACAAGCAGAATGCACGAGTGAAAGAAGTAGGTTGTTAAAAGATATTTTCTGCAGGCAGTTGATGCTTTCATGCACCTTAAAGCATTGACAAAGAAACATTAGCCACAGTTCAAACTTTGGCATTTTAGTAACAGAGTCCAAATTCTGGAAGCTGGAGCAAAAGCTAGTCAGATATCATAGAGCCAAGTATCGTGAGGCAGGTAAAGATATGTAACTCTCACAACTGTGTGAGAGGTAGGCACTGCATGACTAACCGCAGGCTGAAAAGAACAGAGAGGATCATCTAATACCCCAGTGGTTCGCAAACGTTTGACTTCTGGTGACTCCCACTTAATCATTACTGGAACCCGGGGACCCCCCACTGAATCATTATTGAAATCCGGGGACCGCCCCCCAATGAGCATTACTGGAAGCCGGGTACCCCGGCCTCAACATTGTCGATGATTTGAACCGCAAAACAATATTCAAAATACCGTAAAAAGCATTCATCAAACAAATACACAAATGTTGACACATTTTATCTCATTCCCAAACACATATACATTTAAAAAAAAAAAAATGTATTTTAATAGAAAGGTTGGGGCTTTTCTAAATTCTTTTGAGGCCACTCATCATCCATACTATATTGTGTTTGATGCACCTGCACTTCTCCCACAAATCAATCTGAGATACTAATTTAATTTTTAGCCTCCTATTTCAAATGCCTTTACATTTACAGTATGTTTTATAATTTTCAATTGTACATTTAGGGCCAGATGTATGACCATTCAGTTTAGCAAGTCGCAAATTGTGCAGAATTGCGACTCGCAATTTGCGACTCGCTAAACTGTATGTACAACAGTACAGTGCGATTCCCAATGGGGTCGCAAATTGCATGCCTCATCAATATTCATGAGGCAAGCACAATTTGCGACCCCATTGGGAATGGCTAGCACTGACAAGGATGGTGGCCTGCTGGGGTCAGCAAACCACCATGTCTGTGACTGCTTTTTCAATTAAGCAGTTTTTTTTTTTTAAATGCAGCCCGTTTGCCTTAAAGGAAAAGGGGATGCATTTAAAAAAGAAAAATGAAACTATTCAGTTTCATTTTTTAAGGGCAGGCAATGGTCCCTGGGACCACTGCCTGTTCTTAAAAAATATTTTCGCACCCCTTCACAAAGGTGAAGGGGTCCCCTGGGGACCCCTTCCCGTTTGCGAGTGGTTTACCACCTACTTGAAGTAGGTGGTAAACTGCGATTGTTTTGCGACCGCAAATGCGGTCGCAAAACAATCATACATTGGTGTCAGACTCGCTATAAGGAAGGGACGCCCTTGGCACGCCCCTTCCTAATACCGAGTCGCAAACCATATTTTACGAGTCGTTAATAGGTTAGCGACTCGCAAAATATGGTTTGTGCATGGGGCAGACCAATTTTGCGGTCACAAACCGGCCAAATTCTCGTTTGCGACCGCAAAAAACGGTCGTACATCTGCCCCTTAGCTTCTTTATTTATATACACTTTATTAATCTGTTAATATTATATGATTATCTAAGTAGTAGTGGACATCCTGAGGAGGCTATACGGACCCCCAGGGGTCCCCGGACCACAGTTTGGGAACCACTGCACTACCCTATTCTAGTTTGTCTCATATATTTATATGTTTGCCTTGCTCCCAAACTTCAGCTCATTGAACTGGTACATTTGCTAGGTGGGTGCATAATGTAGAAGGATGTGTGGTATGGCGGCCAAAAAGGATAATGTGTGGTTATCCTATCCTTAATAGGTAGAGGAATAAACAGTGATCTGTATATTTCTAATCAGCAGTCGCAGTCATGTGTTGACAGTGCTACTCATGCATTCTTGATGACCAGGAATGGCTCGGTTTGGCATTGGAATTACAGATACACTAAGTTTCTTTAAAAGTAAACTACAAATGATGCAAATGGCTGGAGGTGCATCATTTGTAGCTCACTTTACAGGAAAATGCAGAATTTCTGTAATTTCACTGCCAAAGTAAGCATTTCCTGGTCATCAAGAATGATACAACCTCTAGCTGATATCAAATGTAGTGCTTCTCACCAGGTAGGATTGCAATGCATAGCTGGAGAATACCCTTGTTTAGCTATTGCTTAAAATACCACTGGACACTTTAAAGGAGCAATTCAGCTTCCCGTGCAAGGATTAAACTGCACAACTTAAGGGCAACAGAGGAAAAAAGTTGGAAAAATTATATAAATTTTGAAAAAGATATGAAAAATGGGAAATTTTAAGCTGTGACCACTGGCTTCCCCTAATAAACGTCCATGGGCATTTAGCCTATTGACTACGTTAGGATGGCCACCAGAGAAGCTAGAAGATAAGCCAGTAATTTCAGTTGGCTCATACACGTACAATCAAGCAACCAAATGGTAAAGTGATGCACCACCAACAGGCATTTAAGTCACTTTTCCTGAAAAAGGTTTCACTTTTAATTTGGTTTATAGGATGGGCAGTCTGTCTAAAACATTAGTCATACTTATTTATTTATTTAGGAGTTTTATATAGCGCTAGCCAGACCCGAAGGTATCAGAGCGCTTTACAACATAAGTGGAAGGGAAATAACAAAAGAAATAACAGTAGTATACATGTTGACTCGTTGCGAGTCGAAATTCTCGGATCAGCATAAACATTGCATAGCAGGAGATCATCGTAAAAAAAACTCGTCATACTCAATCATGGCCTCTTGCTCACAGAGCATTCTGGACACCAGGCTTGAGCGGTTGGGTCACAATAGTTTCATAATTAATTATTCGCCTAACCTATTATAAACTGCATTGAAATCCCGCAAACACAGTCTTCTTAAATCATATCCAGAAACCCTAATCTCTGACCCATACTTCTGTTTGAAAAAAGGATCTACTATAAGAGATTTGGGGGCATATTATCAAGGGCTCCATCGCCGCTTTAGCGGGACTTTTTCCCGCTAAAACGGCGATATTTTTATCGCTCTATCAGCAAGCTGTCGCTAACAGGTGTTAGCGACAGCTTTTAGGTGTTAGCGACTGGTTTGGGTGCCGCTTTGCATGTCAGCGATATTTATCGCTAATGACATGCAAAGGAGGCGTTCCCAACTAAAAATGACAGAAAACAGTCGCTAACATATCTATCGCCTATTAGCAATACCCGCGAAGCGATAAAAAAACGCGCGCTAACCCCGATTAGCGCTTGTTTTTTAGAACTGGTAAAAACATGACTTAACAATAATAGTCAATGGGAGGTGGATTCTAAGGTTAAGTCCCCAGCCTTAGCGCTAGGATTTTATCGCTGGATTTCTCGCGTTAATGCAGGGTTTCGCCGCTATCGCTGGATATTTTATCGCAATGGAGATAAACCTTGCTAATAGCATGTTATTTCCGCGGTAATATCCAGCGATAGCCGGCGATAAAAAAACGCGCGCTAAGCAAGGTTTGCGATAATTTTCGCAGGTTCTTGCTAATATGCCCCCTGATCTTCTACACTAAACGAAGAGCACAGTGGAGGAAAGCTGTCTACTCACTACTCAGAATCTCTTCAGCTAAAAAAATTCCCACATGACCTAAGACTCTCGGCAGCCCTTTCCCCTCATACAGAGTGGCTGCTACCATCTCCATTTTTAACAATGGGGACTATCCTCATACAAGACTCAGACCGTAATCTAAGGGTCTTTGATGAAATGTTCTCCATCATTAAGAATTCCTTTAGTAATAATGACTCTTACAAATCAGTTAGGGATTCTAGCCCTTCACCCATTCCACAGGATCCCCAAGAAGTCTCCTTACATTTAGCCCCAATCACCTAAGTATTACCCCCGCTGCCATGAATAGCACGCATATTCCCATTACGCCATCTTGTCCAGGAAGCTCTGACCGTGATCAGACAACCCAGACAGCACCACCACCATCCTGCGATAGATAGCAGGGGACACAGACATACATAGCAATGGATCCTTATCTACCACTCCGTCCCTACCCATATTCTTTATTAAGTACTGGCTTAGATACAGCCTGCTTTCCTTTCACTCTTACCTAGGATCACTCATTGACTACCTTGAAGCCGGCACTCTCAATCCATAATAACAACAATATGCCACATTACCCTGTGCTTCCTCAGTTCCAGAGCCTGACTCCCCTGTCACCCAATCTTATACACCCCTTCAACTCAACCTCCCCTCCGCTGGTCCCATCTGGCCAGCATCTCCTGAACACCACCTTCAGGGCCAGCCCTTCTCCATCTTGTTCCCATACCTATTCCACGATTACTTATCACTAATCACTACCCCTGTCCCACTTCCAGACTTGAGGAGATCACCTGGGTGCTTCAAAAACTCAAGGCTGACCTACAAAAGCTCATAAACATCACCTCAGAGTTGGCTAATGACTTGTCATCTAATAAGGCGTCAGGGATGTTCATTCCTACGCAAGCGCCTAACCACCACTCGGAGTTGCCAACCCTTCCTTCAGCGAAGAGGAACGACCCTAAGTGGGCATCATTTACCGGAGTTGGAAAACCATTCCCTACCCGAACGCCCCCTCCAGACCTATTAGATTTAAGAACTATCTGACACTGACATCCTCTCCCTCCTCCTAGCATACAACTCTACACAAATTACCAATCTAGACATACGTGGATTTATACAAACTATTCCACTAAACCCTCAGAGAGCTCCCAGACATAACTCTAACGCCATAAATACTTCTAACCTAATGCAAGTTCACATCACACAGACTACTCCAGCTGACTCCAAAACACATGGGAAATGCATGCTTCTCAACTGTAGATCAGCTGTGAAACATGCTAGGGACATTACTGACCTCATCCTAACTGAGGAACTTGACCTCCTAATCCTTACGGAAACTTGGCTAAATGAATCCTCGGGCCCTGTCCTTGACATCCTTTTCCCTCCTAGCCACAACATTATCAGACTAGATAGAGTTAAGAGAACTGGTATCACTTGTATATATCACAATAGTCTTTCAGCAAAACAGTGTCCCTCCGCAATACTCTCTGCTTGTGAATATCTGTGCATAGACATCATCAGCAAACACAGACCTTAATGCAACCTGCACATCTTTTACCATCTGCCAGGAGACAACCTCTCACTTGTTGAACAAACTATGGAAACCATCTTATTTAACTTGGGTCACCATTGTCCCCAGATCTTCCTTGGAGACTTCAATCTACATTGGAATGACCCGAATGATCAGGCTGTGAATAGTCTTAAAAACTTTTTAGCTGACCTCAACCTGATTCAAATTTGTGACAGCCCCATGCACACCTTGGACTCGACGCTGGATCTAATCATCTCTAATCCCAATTCCATTCATCCGGAATCGATTGTCCCTTGTGATTGGTCGGATCACCACTTTATCACCTTCCACATCTTAGAACAGTGGACCACAAAAAGATCTGTACCTAAGTAACAGAGACACTGGAAAAGATTGGTGCAAAATGCAAACTTGAATGAACTCATATCCCATAGCAATATGTCCTTGCCTCCTCCTATTTTCATGTCTGACGTCCATGACTTCACTGAGTATTACAACAATTCCATGTTGAAGGTTCTTGATGCAATTGTCCCCTTACAACTAAAAAGAAAGTCCAACAAAGATTCCAAACCATGGTTCAGTGCTAGCCTAAACTCAGACAGACGCAACCTGAGACTAGCCGAACGATCATGGAGAACCTCCCCATCCATTGAACACCTTAAGCTTTTGAGATTAAGAAGGAGTCTGTACAATAAACACATCAGAAATGCGAAAGCGATCTTCTTCAGAAGCCAATTGGACAAAGCCAATTAAACTTCAATCCAATAATCTTCCCATTCTATCTCCAATGGTCTCCAGTCCATTTACAACCTTCAACGATACCTCCATATTCAACATTCATTCAACCCTGAAACCCTCAAATCACTCCAATGATCCCCTTCCCTCTAATTTCTTTAACAAGCTGAAAAGGTCCTTAGTCCCACTCTGGACTAAGATTGGAATGCCTTCCTACTTCAAGGTGAGATCCCAGACTGCTTAAAGTCTGGGCAGGTTATGCCCATTCTTAAAAAACCTCCTGCAGATCCAGAGGACCTTAACAACTTTCGGTCAATCACAAACATCCCAACTCTGGCGAAGCTCCTTGAGAAATGAGTACATGTCCAACTATGTAACCACATTGATAAGTACCAGCTTCTTGATCAATTCCAATCTGGCTTCCGTCTGGGTCACAGTACTGAAACAGCCCTCACTCACATAGTTGATGATGCTCTTACAAGGCTTGATCGGAACAAATCCTGCCTTCTAATCCTCCTCGACCTCTCGTCAGCTTTTGATACTGTCAAACATGACAATCTCCTGGACCTTCTGGAACGTAGGATGGGGTTCTCCGGCTAGGTGTTAAAATGGTTTGCCTTGATTCTGCAGAACAGAACAGAGATTTAAAGTCCATCAAGCCCTCTCCAATTCCAGTCCTTTTACTCTTGGGGTACCCTAGGGGTCCTCTCTCTCACCCACAGTCTTCAATTTATTCATGGAGCCTCTTACTGAAATCCTCAAAGCATCTAACATCCATTATCACATGTATGTGGATGACACCCAATTGTACATGAAAATCTCTTCACCTAAAGATATCAACGCACTCAACATAACCCTGCACAAAACCCAAAATTGGCTAACTTCCAACAATCTCAAACTTAAGGCATTCAAAACAGAATTATTCCTTATCTCCCCTCTCAAGCAAGCCCCCATTATGGAAAAATATTTGAAAAATCTAACTGTTCTTAACTGCACACCACACATCAAAGACTCTACGAGATTTCTGGAAATAGTACTGGATAAGAACTTGAACATACAGGATCACATCAGCGCAACCATCAAAGGTACTGAAAATATCGTAGGCCACCTCAGAGGTACCTACCCTATATAATCATGAAGCTCATCAAGTAGTTACAGTGTAAACAGCTAACACATTGTACCCTTGTCCATGAGCTACTATTGTATGTACTTTTACAACAACAATTAGCCTTTAGCAAATTCATATTCAACACACTGACCACTACAATATGGTATATTTGTATCACATGACTATGGGGAGCATGAGTAGTGAAACAACTATTAGAAATAAAAACAATACTGCCCCTATATATATATGTAAGGAATGCCTGGGGAATAATGCATCCATTGTAGAGATCAACGTCATGTAAGCTGAAAGTCACAGGTTTGAATGTCTGGTGGCTCCGCTCAGTCTTTCATTCTTCTGGGGTCGATCCAATGAGTAAGATTAAATTGGGAAAAAATAATGAACATCTACTATCAATGTGAAATACCATAGAAATGGTACATTGCATTATACAGTTGCATTCATTAATTATAATTGTTGGTATACAGCAAGTTACCTACCATGCCCATATAAAGGTGCGCAAACTACTACCTCTGCCCAGAGGTGGTCATGATATTAGTATGTCACTTGTAATTTCCAAGTTATGTCTGCTTTGGGACACATTATCACAGACACATTAGAGTGACAGAATGTTGATAAATATCAGACTTAGAAAAAGATATGGTAACACAAGGGACAAACATAGCAAGATTAAAAACACCGCGAGGCTTCAAGAAGCAGAGGAGGACTGTGTCAGACTGCTAAGGAGCGACATGTATATTCCTCCCTTAGCTTGCCACTCAGAACGCAGGTCTGTGTCTTGACCCTGCTCGGACGAGCCTTGGAAAAGATTCCAATGCTGCCCTAAGTTACCCAGGCCATCTCTAGAAGAGCCTGAAAACAGGTTGAGTGGTGCTACTGGCAGCTGACCTGGGTTTTTTCCTTCTCACAGCATATAAGTAAAAGTAAACTAAAAGTTGTACTTTTCTTTACGGCACAGGCAGGGATCTAATACAGGTTGTAGGATCTAATAAAGGGTATCTCCTCTCCATGATCACCAATCTGTAGCATATACATCCTTTCTGGTGATCTCAATATCGTAGTACTGACACTGACTTCTTTCAGGCAGTTTGCTCCTATTCATACATGTTTTAACATGTTGGGACCTGTAGTCAATTAATCTAATTGATCCACCATACTTGAAAACAATGATGTCTAATGCAAAGTCTAACACTATCATAGTTGTGTCCTCATTACGTGCAGTAATAACCCTGCATGCAGAGAAGTGCAGCTTTGGCCTGGGCTAAGGAGAAGAGGTAACACCCAAACCTAATAATCCACAGCTCAATATTTATGTTTTTGTGTATGTTTGATTTGCCATTTCTGTAGCACAACCATATCTGGCTGGCTACCAAAGGAATGTTGTAACCAACAAAGGGAGGTTCCAGAGTGTGTAAAAATGTGAGGCATGGGATCAATTCCAAGGACAGTACCTGGTGATCTACAGTGTGCGGCTGTCTTGCCAACAAATATAACATTCCTTCAAAAAGCATACCATCAAAATGATGCAAACTGAATTCAATTGAATGTAATGTAAATAACTATGAGCCGCCTTCCCTTGAGAAAAATGACCTCAGACTCTGAGACTAGTTGGAAATGCCTGTGTGATATCATGATATCAAAATTGGGTACAGTAAGATAATGTACAAATGGAGAAATAGGTGTGTGACCTCACGTAAGCATTTCAGGGCTATAATAGCTTTTTTAAGGACATTTCTATAGGTATTCTAAAAAGGACATACTCTCTGATATTTATCCCTATATATGAGTTCCACTGCTTGGTTGTACTAGTCATATAGATTCAAACAAATTGTCACAACATATGGCAACAAAATGGCACACCAAAGCACAGTATAACAATTGAAATGTCACACACAAGCTATATGAACACATCTGGCAGCTATGCATTCTGTAATAGCTTTTAAACAAATGCTACGTCACCAATGTCTGCAAAAGAATTGAATGAATGAATGAATGAATGAATGAACACTTATAAAGCGCGTGGTTACCCAGGGGCATCCCAGCGCTAAGACGTCCAGTAGGCTACGAGAAAAGTAAGCTATGAGTAAATTAATGAAAAAGAAAAGTTTTCAGAAGTTTTCTGAACTTAAGATGTCCAGATTCGGAACGTATGTGTAGAGGCAGGTCATTCCAGAGTCTAGATGCATTATATCGAGAGTCATCATGAATTTGATCATTTTCATTCAGTACTCACCTTTGCTTGATGAATGAATGAATGAAAGAACTTGTAGAGCGCTGGACTCACCCCTGAAGGGGTATCTCCGCGCTATGGGCAGAGCTATACTGGCTGGTAAAGGGGATCAGTTGTTAAAGAGTTCTGTTTTCAGGAGTTTCCTGAATTTAAGGAAATGTGAGCACTTACGTAAGTGGACAGGAAGCAAGTTCCAATATCGTGGGGTAAGGTAAGAAAACGTTTTGCCACCGGTGCAGAGTTTATTGTACCGGGGGATGACAAGAAGGGCTTTCTCCCCAGAGCGGAGTGATCTACTCGGTAGGTAGCGAATACGTTTTTCCGCAAGATAGGTAGGACCTCTGTCATTAAGTGTTTTATGGACCAGACAGCAGATTTTGAACCTAATTCTTTTACGAATGGGGAGCCAATGGAGACGTCTCAACAACGGGAGAGAGGCTGTTCTAGGGGGCATATTGAGGGCCAGACGCGCTGCTGTGTTCTGAACCACTTGCAACCTATTCAGCAAGGCTTTGTTTGCCGCCGCTAGAAGGGCATTACAGTAGTCGAGACGATTGATTAGCAAGGCTTGAATCAGGGTCTTATGTATTGATAGAATGAGGAGATGGAACACTCTCCGTAAAAGCCTCAGAGTATAGAAGCAAGTGCTGAAGTAGTTGCTACTTGGTCTCTCATACATAGGGAGTGGTCCAGATGCACTCCCAGGTTCTTTGCCATCGTTCTGGGGGTAGGGGCAAGGCTAGCTCTGGGGGCCACCTGTCAGAGGACCACAGGGTTTGTGAATTGCTGAATAATAAGATTTTGGTTTTATCTGCATTAAGCTGGAGGAAGTTTTCCGTCATCCAGCCAGATATTGCTCGCATACCTTTAGCAAAATGCTTTTTAGTCACGGCCGATCTGTTATCGAATGGAAAAAGAAGTTGGGTATCACCCGCATACGAGAAGGGAGTAAACCCATGGTCTCTAATGATTTTTGCAAGAGGGGCCACGTACACGTTGAATACAGTAGGGCTAAGACAAGAGCCCTGTGGCACCCCCTTAGTGAGAGGTCTAACACAAAAGCAGAAGGGACCCAAGTTAACTATGTGGGGTGCGCTGCTCTAAAAAACTTGAGAGCCATTGTAGGGCAGGCCCCTCAACTCCAATTTCATAAAGTCTTTGAAGTAGCTTATGGTTGGATACTGTATCGAAAGCTGCGGACAAGTCCAGCAGCACCAGCGATACCGCCTTGTTATTATCCAAGGAAAGTCTAATGAAGTCCGTGACACCTATAAGAGTGGATTCGGTAGAATATTTTGGTCTAAAACCAGACTGAGAAGAGCCAAGACAGCCTTGGGATTCTATGTGCTCCATAAGCTTCATATTAATATGTCCTTTAAGACGTTTGCTCATGAGCGGAAGAAGTTAGATGGGGCGATAAATTGACAGTTCTACTGAAGGTAAATTGGGCTTTTTACAAATCGGAAGCACTTGAGCTGCTTGATGAGTTTAGTATAGTGTAGATTGAAGGGGCTAGTTGCTTCGCTAATATGGCAAACAAACTAGTTGGCATTATGTCGATTTGAGAACCCGATTTAGCTTTTCTTAGCATCTCTTCCACTTTGGAAACCTACAGAGCCGGAAAGCTCACTAGGCCGGCGTCTTTTTCCCTAGGAGCTGAAGAGAGTGAGGTAGAAGTATCCGGTGTGTCTGGGTCTCTGGGACATTTATCATATATTTTGTTCATTTTTTTCTTTGAAAAAGTTGGAGATGTTATCGCATAAATCTTGAGAAAAAGGGATCGGATTAGTGCAAGCAATAGGGGTCGTAAAAGATTTAAGAATTTTGCAGAGTTCCTTAGTAGAGTTACCTGCTTGGCTTATTTTAGAGGAGATAAGGGCTTTCCGAGCTATTTTGATGTTTTTATGGTAAAGAGCTAAAGCGTTTTTATAAGTTTATAAGTATGACCTGCGGAATGTGTAGGCCCTAAGTTAATCTTTTACAAACCTAGGGAAGCCATATCTGCAAGGAAGTAAACTGAGTCAATATTTGCACTGCTTTCACCATGGATGTTAAAGTCCCCCAATATAAGAAATTGTTTGGAAGAAATTACATGGGGAGCAATTCTTTTCATCGGTTTTAAAGAAAAATCCTTAAGAGGCCCCGGAGGATGGTATACCAAGGCACCTTTCCAACAGTCCTGGGGTGTAAATTCGATCTTAAAAATACAGGTCTCTATGTTATCATCCGAGACAGTGTCAGTAATAGAGATTTTCAGCGATGCTTTGTAGACAATAGCAATACCTCCACCCACTTTGCTATCTCTATTTAGGCTTAGAATACGATACTTTTCCGGGAGAGCTAGAGTGATAGCCAGTGTGGGGAAGGGTTTAAGCCATGTTTCCGTTAGGAAACCTAGATCAGGGGAGTCGGAATTCATTAAATCCCATATTTCAGTGGCGTGTTTAGGCAAAGATCCTACATTTATTAGAAAGGCTCTCCAACTGTGAGTGGAGCTATATGAAGCCTGAGTACTGGGAGTCAAAGGAGAAATTGCTTCGGGCTCAGAGTCGTCTGAGGGGTCTTGAAGAATATGTTAACTACCCACATCTGACTTTCTTTAAGACTTTGAAAATGACAGTATTTGCATGAGAACGGTCCTTCAGGATTAAGAGAAAGAATAGTCGTGTAACATATAATTGAGCCGTCTGTAATGTTAGCCACCCGGCTGATGTGTTTAAGTTCGGTGGCAGAGTAAATACATCTAGGTAGGGGGTCGATGGTGCGAGGGGAAGGGGTCCTGGCGACATCTGGGTGCAGACGGGTGCCGACGGGCTTGCTTTCGGCGCGCCAACGGCGTGTCCGCTGCGCATCTGCGGGGTCATAGTCCTTAAATTGTTATGGCTAAAAAACAACTAGCCCGTCAACCCAGCAATTCCGCAAACCGGAAGCTGGAGGAGAGCAGCAATTGGCTTGCTCGCTCTCTCCACTCAAACGGGAGGGAGCCTGCGGTGGAAAGGAGAACGAGCGAGGAGGAAACTGGGGTAAGAATCTGGGCAAACTGAAAAAGGATTGAGTTTTGAATTTTAAAAGAGCAGGAACTAAGCGCTCAACTGCAATTTAACACCCGCACGAGGTATAACACACAAAGCTAAAACGTTAACATAAAAGGAATAAAAAACAAATTAGAGTTAAAATAAGATGAAGGCAAGTAAAACGCCACAAGCCTTGGTATCCGCTGCACGTCCGCGGGGTCATAGTCCTTAAATAGTTATGGCTAAAAAACAACTAGCCCGTCAACCCATAATAATGATAATTTTATGTCATTTGATAAAACTCAAATTAGGGATAGTAACCTCGAAAATTAAAGTGACAGAGCCCCTCTGTATCTTGAGGTACCCCCCATAATTGTCTCATAGTTTTGAAGGTATCACAGCTATCTTTTATTTTTAAATAACATATTCGATGTTAGTTGTGTCACAGAAGGCCGTGGAGACCATTCCAAGCACTGCCTGTGACAGTGCCCCCCACTGTTCCTGCGTGATATAGCCATTCGAGGAAAGGCGTGTGCTAAATTATTACTGCATTGCTTCTTTAAATTGGAAATTTGGATCATTTCAGTTTGTATTATGTCCTTTGGTAAACTGAGACATTTTGTTGTGTCCTTCATGTAAGTCTCACAGAGAATGAAAGCTAGTCTTCGGTTACGGTAGACAAGTAATGCAACGTTTTACTTTTGATGTACAAAAGCTGTGCATTGAGCGAAAAAGTTTGTCATAATGAGAATAAAAACTGTAGTTCTTACAGTTTTTCGGTTGTTAACAACTATTATTCTTCATACAAAGTAAAATATAAAAAGAATAATTCGACAGTGCGATGCATGCCTTAAGCTAATTTAGCAGCTGCTGCCTATCTTAATTTGTGTCCATCCAGGCCACAGGCCCACAGCCTACCTTTTTTGCACATTACCACTGAGGTGCGGACCTCTGGGCTGGGTGAAGAGACACTCCAGAGCTAGGCTGGGACAAACATTGCCACTGTGCCATGCTCGGCGTTACACACTTTTAGCTGTAAGTTTGACAGTCAAGGCCTCTGGCAGCCCTGAGCCCCGAGCAAATTCACTTCATTTCAGTGTCTGCGCACTGCACAAAATGAAGATGCTCCCCACCCGACGCTGACTGTCATATATGCACATGTGCACAAGACAAGTACACGCTGAAAGTGCGTGCTGTGATGCAGCTGGCACTACGTATCCATGACGGAAGACTTGTGTAGTAGGTCAGCGGTCTTGTTGTCCGGTGCTGGGACCGGATGTATACAGCACGTCATCCGTGGGCCAGGCGTGGCCCACGGGGGTTGAATAATAGGGGAGGAACCGCACGTGGATTCATCTCCGGATCCATCCACCAGTGTGTGTGTCGTCATTCCTATGTGCCCCAGTACTCGGCCTGGACACCAGGGTCACACCATCACACTGGCAACGAGGGGGTCACAATCCGCGCCTCATCTGACTGCCTTATCCTGCGCTGCCGCCGACCCCGGCATCCACACACCACCGATGCTGCGGGCGGCACCTGGAGGCCCAACGGTGACGTGTTGGCAGCCAGCATCGTGCGTCCCTGCGTGCTCAAGCGAGGACGGTGGAGCAAGACCCAACGCGGAGGCAGCAGTGAGTGCGACTGCCTCACTTGGCAAGCTGCTGCGCGAACCCTTGCTGGGCCACATGTGCGCAAAGGAAGCACTCCCTCCAGTCGGCCCTGCCTGCATAGTGAAGGCTCACATGGCTGTGTTGCTCCTGAGGGGCCAGCAAGTCGACTGGCTGAAACCCCGCCTCTAAGGAATAGACAAGAAGAAACAAAAAGAAGAAGAAGGCAGATACAGACATCACCAAAAACAAAAGACAAAAGCAAAGGAGAATACAGACGTGGAGGGGAGGCATACAAAAAAAAGAGGAAGAGAGGCAAACAAGCACAGTGAAGGTGGTGCAGCAGAACAGGGGCACCAATACAGAGTGAATCTGAAACAAGGGTTCAAGGAGGAACAACAGGAAAAAAAAATGGAATAAAAGTAAAGAAAGGGAAAGAAGTGCCACAGACGCCGCAACATGGCTGACGAAAACCAACCCCAGCCTCAGCAGAGAGTCCCAATACAACATGCTCTCACAGGAGTACTACCGCCGTTCAGCGAGTTAGAAGACCTGGCAACAGTGTCTCCCCGGTGAAAGATTTGGATCGAGAGGCTAAACAACTATTTTGTCGCCACAAGAGAGACTGACGGAGCCGTAAAAAGGTCACTACTCCTTCATTACACTGGAGATGAAATCTTCAAATTATTCAAGCATCTTCCCAACACAGGCATCGCCACAGACAACGACGCCGCTGTGACAGCGCTCAACACTCACTTTGACCCACAGCTTAACCCGGACTTTGAAAGGTTCAAGCTGCGCCAGGCATGTCAACGTGAAGGCAGTTCTACGCCTGGCTGCATGAGCTGGCCAGCACCTGTACGGCAGATGACCAGCCAAAGGAGATCAGAGCCCAAATCATCCAAGGATGCTTTGATAAAGTACTCCGAGGACTCATCCTACGCCAGCCGGAGATCAGTCTAGAGAACATCCTAATACTGGCGAGAACCCATGACTTGTCCGCAGCACAAGCCAGTGAGATGGACCAGGCCCTCGCAAGAGCCCAAGAAAGACCGGCGAACATCAAAGTAGAGTGAGCCGACGCCCTCCGCACAAAGGCAAGGAGCGACAAGTATAGAAAATAAAATCCTGAGACGTCTAAGGCCAAGTGCGGCTATTAAGGCCGCGACGTACACCCTCCCAATGAATGCCCGGCGCAAGGCCGAACCTGTGCCAACTGTGGGATCCCCAACCACTTTGCGGCAGTCTGCTGGATGAAGAACCAAGGAAGAGACACCAGAGGCCAAAGGCCGGCATCAAGGGCCGTAAGCCAACTGTCCATTGCAAACTCAGCACCACGAGAAGAGCGACAAGGGGCCAGTCGAACGTACCGGGGACCGGAAGATTCCTCCCCTGACGAAGACGAAGAAGAGACTTACCTCATCTCCTTTACGCAAGAACTTAAACACCGCTGGAGGCCCCAGCCAGCATGTGTAGTCAAGATTTCCGGGTTCGAAGTCAAGGCAATCATCAACACGGGGGCATCGGTCAACGTAATGGGTATCCAGCAGTACCACCGCCTCCAGCTGAGACTGCCTCACATGCCATCCCGGACCAAAATCTTCGCCTACGGAAGCCAATCCCCGCTGCCCCTCAAAGGGAGAATGTCAGTACCAGTGAGATCGGAAGGTCAGGAGGTCACCACGATGATCCACGTCATAGACCGGGAGGCAGACACCCTCATTGGCAGTCACATCGCTGAAGACTTAGGACTGGTGTCATTCACCAGGAGCGTCCATGCAAACCAGGTAGACAACATCTTAGACCAGTTTCCCGAGTTATTCCAGGGTCTAGGCTGCCTGAAGTGTGCCCCGATCAAGCTGCACATCGACAAGGCAGTCACCCCTGTGGCACTATGACACAGACGGATCCCTTTTCACTTGGGGCCCCTAGTGGAAAAGGAGCTCGAAAAACTAGAACTGCAAGCAGTAATTGAAAAGGTCTTGGGTCCAACACCGTGGGTGTTCCCAATGGTGATTGCAGAGAAGTTTACATAGCCGGGAACAATCCGACTGAGCATCGATATGAGGCTGCCCAACCGCGCTATCAAGCGTGAACGACACATCACACCAACGGTGGATGACATAATTGCGGACGTCAATGGATCTCGCTGGTTTTCCAAACTGGACCTCAACACCGGGTATCACCAACTACCCCTGGCAAAGGACAGCAGATATATTACGACATTCAGCACGCACCTGGGGCTGCGATGGTATAAGCGGATGAACTTTGGAATATCATCCTCAGCCAAAGTCTTCCAGAACACCATACGGGAGATGCTCTCTGGCCTACCTGGAGTCCTAAACGTCAGCGACGATATCTTGATCCACTCCCCCACCGCAGCGGACCACCACAAGCAGCTGAAAAACACCCTACAGCGCCTCAGTGAACACGGCGTGACGCTGCACCGGGAAAAGTGTTTGTTCTTCCAACCCTTGCTGGAGTTCTTCGGATACATCTTCAACCAGGAAGGTATCTAAGTGGATCGTCGGACGTCACAGGCAATCCGAAGCGCACCTGCCCCCCACCACACCTTCAGAAGTGAGGAGCCTCCTCGGCATGGCCACCTACTGCGGGAGGTTCATCCTGGACCTCGCCACTCACGCCGAACCACTACGAGCCCTCACGAAGGCCGAAGCTAAATGGACCTGGAGGGAGCGCGAAGAGGTGGCGTTTCAGAGCATCAAGGATGCCCTCCTGTGTGAAGCCACGTTGGCATATTTCGACCCCGAGAAGCGCACTCAGCTACTGGTGGATGCCAGCCCAGTGGGGCTTGGAGCAGTATTGGCACAAGAATAGGAGCCTGGACGATGGGCAGCCCTCTCTTTCGCCAGCAAATCACTAACTCCGACCGAAGCCAGGTACGCCCAGATCGAGCTTGAGGCCCTCACCATCAAGTGGGCATGCAACCACTTCCACCTGTACCTGAGTGGTCAACCCTTCACGGTCATGGCCGACCACCAACCGCTGGTCCCCCTCTTCAGAGGGTCATCCCTCACCTACCGCTGTGGATTAAGTGATGGGCCATCCAGTTGCAACACTACCAAATGGAGGTAGTTTATCGCCCGGGAGCTAAGAACCCTGCAGATTTCCTGTCCCGACACCCCACACCCGGGGGAGAACATGACAGCCTGTAGGGCTCCGAACAATACATACAGATGATTTCGACAGCGGCATGCTCACAGGCGATGACTCTCGAGGACATCAAGAGGGCAGCCGAACAGGACCCAATCTATGCAAGAACTCTCCAGGTTGTCCAGAAAGGATCATGGAGGGATTTTCTTGAGCAGGCAAATGCCTGGGCGTCGGAAGACAAAGAGGAACTGATCAAGATATGGAGGGTGCGGAGTGAGCTGAGCGCCACTCAGGATGGAATCCTGCTGCGAGGCTCTCGCCTTGTGATTCCACAGACACTAAGGCAGCAAGTCGCGAGGCTAGCTCATGGGGGTCATCAAGGCACCACGAAGATGAAGTTCAGAATGCGGGAAAAAGTCTGATTTCCTGAGTTAGAAACGATGGTTGAAGACATCGTGCGCAGATGCCATGCCTGCCAGATGACCAGCCGGCCAGAGCATCCACCTTCTTAAAAAGGATTGGAGGTTTGGGGGGGGGGTTACCCCCTATCTGCCCATCCTAAGGAGTTTAGAAAACCAACTAGAGAGCAGAGATTTATTGCTTTAATGAACTGAGGAGGTTTCCAATATAGGCAATTACTTTTCCAACACTGAGGCTCTTGGGGGCAGAGTGGTGGGGTTTACCTCTATTCTAGCCTCCAGGAAGGGAGCAGAAACCTCAATAGATACCAGAGAGATCATTTTCAGTGAATGCAGTGATTCCTGGTCCATCTTGACATCAGCTACACTTTTCCATCTCTGGGACACCTTAAGCTTATCTTCTCCCTTGGTCCTTTTTGCAGGGTCATCCCAGAACTTTTTGCCTTCCTCCTGTATTTTTTATGACCTGTTGTTGGTGGTTTTATGACTCTGGGCACTTTAACACTGCTGATCAGTGCTAAAGTGCATGTGCTCTATATTGTAAACTTGGTAAGATTGGTCTACACCTGTTAGGCATATTTAATTTACCTATCAGTCCCTTGTACAGTAGTATCCCATATACCCAGAGCCAGTAAATTAAATGCTACTGGTGGGCTTGCTACGCTGCTTGCCCACCCACCAAAGTAGCCTTTCAAACCTGTCAGAGGCCTCTGCCACTTCAGGGCCTGCGCGCACAGTTTACTGCCGCTGTGACGTGGCACAGAAAGTGGTTGCCACGTCTGTAACTCCCCTTTTACTACATATCAGTCACCCCTAAGGTAGGCCCTAGTTAGCCCTATGGGCAGGGTGCGCTGTAGGTAAAAGGTAGGACATGTGCCTTAACTGTGTGGCATGTCCTGGTAGTGACAAACAGCCTATTTGGTTTCTCACTGCTGTGAGGCTGCCCTCTCATAGGGATGCATTGGGGATTCCCTGATATGTGCTTCAGTGGGAATTCCTCTGAGAGGGGTAGCGTGATCAAGTTTGGTATGTTTGGAATAGTAGTGATTAAATCCTGCTTATTGGTGAAAGCAGATTTATTATTACTATTTTAGAAATGCCACTTTTAGAAGTGGCCATTTCTGTGTGCTATGTGTCTTTGTGCCTGCCTGATGTGTATTGATCGTCTGGTTCTGACTGACAGGAGAGAGGGGAAGTGCATTCACTCCAGCCAGTTCCTGGGGGGGGTTGAGGTGTGTCCTGCCCTGCCTGGGTGACTCAGCGCTAGGCTGAATAGACCTTGGCTGAATTTAGAGTAGCTGGAGGAGTTTCCCCTGGCATCTGAATAGGCCTGATCAGCATTTGCAGTGGTGGGAGGAGTTGCATATGCACCTGAATAGGGCTGTGCCTGCCTTCCACAATAATGGCTCCGTCCCCCGGTGGTGTGCCTGGGGCCAAGGCTTACACTAACAATGGAGGTTGTTGTGCACTTAAATAATTATATTTTTTAAGTGCCCCCAGAACTGGTTTGGACTGGGCTCATAGCCCTGGCTCAGGGGAGAACAAAGACATATGGACTATAAATATTGGGGCTGTGATCCCATGTCTGTTGAACTGGAATTGAACTGAAACACTGTGTGGACTGCAGTGTGCCAGGAGAAACCGCCACTTGGGACCGACCTGCCGCCTGCTGGGTGGCTGAAAGGACTTCCACTCTGCTGAGTGAACCTGTGTGCTGGCCTGCTTGTGCCTAGCTCTGCCCTGTGTGATTTTGGACTCAGCGCGTGGTGAGTGCTGGATTTTCACCCTGCAAGATCCGTGTTACGTGTCTCCAGGGTGGAGACAGACTGAGCGCTTTATCTTTACTGTGTCGTGTCTCCATAGTGGAGACAGGCTAAGTGCTTTATCTTTATTGCCCCCCTAATCAAGCGCGTGGTGAGCGCTCTACTTCTGATGCCCTGAAGTGCCTGGGGGGGCATTGTGCCTGGAGCAGCGCGTTTGAGTGCTTCTCGTAAGGAGGGAGACGACATGGCCACGAGCGAGGTACTACTCCAGAGAAAGCCAAGGATCCCTGCTCGCGTCCTACAGTGAGCAGAGTCCAACGAGGAAAACTGTGCTCACCTCTCCCAGCTGTCTTGAGAGTTGCTGCTTGTGCAAGGGGGTCACATTACAGACCCCGCAACCTTGTTCGGCTCCCCCTCGAGGCAGTACTGCGTTGGAAGCTGCCGAGGGAGCCAGGAAGAGAAGAGCTCCTTCCCGTGGTGGGAGTCCGCCTGCAGCAGTCTGGTAACGTCGGGAGCCCATTGAGTGCTCCGGTTCCTGAGTGCCCCGGCGCAGGGAGGAGTCCGACTCACCCGGAGTGCGGGTCAGTTTGTGCACAACGGCTCGACCTGCGAGAGGTCGCATGAAGAGCCGAGTCAGCGGCACTGTATGTGCTAGGCATAGCAGCTGTGCCGTGTGGTAGTGGACAGCTGCCTTGATGGACCGGGCAACACGGGCCATACTCAGGGGACCCTGTGAGGTCACTCCCACCGAGGGAGGTGGTTCACCCCTCCCCCTTTCTGACACCCACCTACTGGGGGGCATTGTTGTGGTTTTGGGCGCTCGGGGTAAACCTCGACAGAGGCCCCCAAGTCCTGGAGGAGGAAGGAACCTCCTCAGCAGTACCGCACTCCTTAATAGAGACACATAAGGAGGCGGTAGTGACTGGTATGCCTTCTGAGTAAATAGTGACTACTGCATTATTAATGCCTGATGCTCACGTGATTGGGGTTACATTGTCTGGGCTGCGCCCTATGTGTTCAGTCATGGTGATCTGCCTATGCCTAAGGTGGGCATAAAATGCTTAGGATACGTGCACTGTGGCTGATTGGGTTTAAGCATAATGTGTTATGCCTAGTACAGGTACTACCAGTAATTACAGGTCGCCCTAACTGTGATAATTTGTGACAGTGGCCCGATTGGCCTAGTGATTTATGTAATCCCTGTGAAGTCATGACAAGTGCCTGGTGGCACAGTGTAATATATGTGATTGTGTTCTAATGTGTTTTTACGGATAATACAAAGGCTATTTTTATATAATCTTGTGTGGAGTTTCTTTTGTGGTGTGCCTAGTGTGTCGCTGCTGTGTGAGTGTGTTGCACAAACGCTTTGCACATTGCCTCTTGGATAGGCCTGACTGCTCTGCCAAGATACCAAGGGGGTGAGCAGGGGTTATCTTCAGCGTGTAACTCCCATTCCCTGACTAGAGTGGTGGGTTCTGCCTGGCTTAGGTGCATACCCTAGCCAACCAGAAACCCCGTTTCTAACAAAGGTCAATTGGGGGAACAGTCACACCATCATGTATTCCCTAGGGTCTCTAGATTTCAGATAGCCATGGTAGGTAGGGTTTATTAGATGAAAATGTTCTTCTTTAGCATAGTTTGTATGTTAGCAGGGTAAGAAAAAATGCTGGGACCCATGAAAGTCACACCAGCTTCAGTTCAAAGGTATCTAAAGTTTTCTGAAATGCCCTGGATTTGGGTGCAGGCTGAACCTGGTACCATAGACTCAAGCATTTCTCCATGGAAAGTGAGAGGAACAAGTTTGACATTTATGGGGTATTCTTTCCAGTCTGCCACAACCCTTATAGAAGAGAGATTAAATTAGGATTTTAAGGCATAGTTGGTGTGTTTACATGTTATTCCTCCCTGTCTGCCTCACAATGGAGTAGAAAGGCTTAGTGTGCCCTGAAGATGGGAATGTGCAGCTGAACCCCTATCAAACTAGGATATTTCTAAAAATGAGATGAAGTGGAATCCAGATATTACCACCTCATCTTTTACATATATGAGGAGCCTGCGAATATCACGCTACACACTATAACTATTACTCTGCACATCCTGGGAACTCTATTTACTTAATATTAAATGACATATTTTTCTATAGTTTCCTGGACTGTTTGCCACTTATAATTTGGCATAATGTTTCACAAAGGAATCTTGTTTTCTTTCTTCTTCTCTACAAAACTGCGAACTCTGATAAGAATGATCACTTAGTGCTGTTTCATACTACTCCATTTGACACTGCATGAGATACAATAAATATGAACTTCTTTTCTTTAGAGAAGATTTGTGATTTCATCAATTCCCACGTGTGGGCTGTATTAGAAATTGGATTCCTGGTTGACTGAGGTATGCGCTAAGGCCAGGCAGGAACCACCACTCTAGTCAGGGTAAGCTAAGTACACACTAAACGATAACCTGTACTTACCCAATGGTAGCTTAGCACAGAGCGGTCAGGCTTATCTAAAGAGAAAATGTGTAAAGTATGTGTGCAACATACTCCCACAGTAATGCAATGAATACACCACAAAAAGACTCCACACAGGTTTAGAAAAATAGATTATTATATTCTGAACAAAACAAGACCAAAAGCATCAAAAATCCAATGTATAGAAGTTGAGATATTGAATTTCAAAAGAGTATATGCAGTACAACGCTTAGATGCAAGTAGCGCTAAAAAGATTACTTTAGGTCGCGCTGGACGAAGTCAAACTTCAGCTGACCACGTGGAAGTGCAGGCCGGCTACAGGACCCGCGCAGGGCCCAGTGAACAAAGTACCTTTTCTGGTCGCAACAGCAAGATGCATCGATGTCAAGGCCACAGGTTTTGGATGCATTGATCTTCTCCACGTGGTGAAGAAGGATGCATCGGTTCCGAAGACAGGTGCTGGAGTCAAGAGACATCCAGCGATTCTGCCATGCAATCAAAGTGATGTGTGAATCTCACCCAGCAGCGGCGATATGCTGTACGATGCATCGATCTCAGGAGTCAAAGCGCTTTTTCCAATGGGATGCACCAATTCTACACCCGCAACCAGGTTTATGTGCCGGTTCTGCTACACACAGGAAGGAGATGCATCAAAATTTGTGTTGCATGTATCAGGACCACTGCCAGTGAGCCAGGCACAGGAGCAGGGGTAGAGACTTTGATATTCCTGAGTCTCAAGAAACAGGAGGCAAGCCAACGAGCCCTTAGAGCACGCTTGGAGAGAAGGCAGAGTCCCGCTCTCCTTCAGCAAAGTCAGAGAGCAGCAGGGCAACAGATCAGAAGTCCAATTGAGTCCTTTTAGCAGCACATCAGTTCTTCTGGCAGAGCTTCAGTGACAAGTCTAGTAGTGTCTGATTTTAGGGGGTCAGAGAGCCAGTACTAATTCCCAAAAGTGTTTTTGATGTGGGGGTGACTTCAAAGCAGTTCTCTGAAGTGCACAAGTATCCCTTTCAACCCAGTCCTGTCTGCCAGCCTAACGGTGGGGGGGGGAGGTAAATCAGTGCCTTGTGTCAGGACAGAACACTACCTTTTGTAGTGTACGTGTCAGCCCCTACTTTACCTCCTGCCCAGGAAGACCCATCAGTATACAGATGCCCTTAGGTTTCCTGTGCTTGTGGCTGTTCAAGAGGGAATGCACAAAGTGTAGCTGTCACCCACCCCAGATGTGTATTGGAGAGAGGCTGTCATACACACATAGCAGTAAGTGAAGAAAAATGTCCACTTTCTAAAAGTAGCATTTCTAGACTAGTAATGTTAAATGCCACTTCACCGGTTAGGAGGGTTTATCATTATCATTCCAAAGATATAAAACATGAAAAAGCCACTCATCTATGATCAGGAATTACAGCTTAAAAGTGTATTAAGGAATTCCGAATGCTAACCTATGAAAAGAGAAGGCCTCACAGTAATGAAGAACGAAATAGGCTGTTTGTCACTACCAGGACATTCAAAACATAAAAGTACATGTCCCATCTTTCCCTTACATAGTACCCTGCCCCTTATGGCTACCTGGGGCCTACTTTAAGGGTGTCGTATATGTATAACAGGGGAGTGTAGGGCTCTGAAAGTTGTTTTAAATGGCAAGTCGAAGTGGCAGTAAACTCCACACACCGGCACTGCAGTAGCAGGCCTGAAACAGGTTTGAAATGTTACTTCTATGGGTGGCACAATCAGTGCTGCAGCCCACTAGTAGCATTTAGCTTACAGACCCTGGGCATATGGTATACCATTTTAAAAAGGGCCTTACAAGTAAATTAAATATGCCAAATCATGACAACACCAATTATACACATGTTTTATGGGAGAAGTACATGCACTTTAGCATTGGTCAGCATTGGTAAAGTGCTCAGAGTTCTAAAGCCAACAATACGAGATGAGAAAAAGAGGAAGAAAAAGGCAAAAGGTTGGGGTGACCCTTCAGAAAGGGCCATTTTCCAACAGACTGTGTTTGCATTGCTCATATATTCTTAGTAGGAACCCATGTCTTAGAGTATCACTGAATTTCTATCCGTAACAAGCAGTGTATACTTTAATGTTGGTCTATAGCCTGCTGCTGTCAATACATTCTAGGTCAGAACTTGCTACCCCATGTGCAATTGGCTGTTGTTAAACAAACTAGAAAAAGAATTGCAGAGTTTAATCTTTCTCCAAAGACTGGTTTGCACAGGGGCCTGCCTCCAAAGGATCAGCAATCTGATTACAAGAATGATTGAATACTCAGAAACACTATTGACTCATACAAATGAGTAGCATAACTGAATGTCAAACATTCATGTGTTTCATCTTCAACAATATCTAAATCCCTATGAACTGCTAATACAGTGTTGAATATGTTAACTTGAATGCACATGATCTATTTCTTAAGTACCTCAACAGATGCATTGAGATTTTGCAACACTATTTGTATATTAACCAATAGAAGCAAAAGGTTTGGGGATAACTCTGCAAAAAGGGCCAAGTCCAACTCAACCCCTTTCCAGCCTAATGCCAGGAAAGACCAATTCATACCTCAATGGGCTTCCCTGCTTGGGGCGATAGAACATGGAACCTGGCCCGCAACAGCAGGGGTCTTTTCCCATTCTACGCCTTCCTAAACCCAGTTGGATCCCTCTGTCCATACTCTCAGGGCCCACTAAGCTGACCCATGAGGCACCCTTCTCCTCCTGCGGACCTGTGGAACCAATCTGTGCAGCACCTAAACTTACCTTGCTCACAGCTGTGTCCCAACAGGCAGACAGTACCCACATGGCCAACACAGTGGTGTGGCTCAGTCCACCCTCTGGGTGTGACTCCTGTCCCCCTCCCAGGGGCAACTCTGTCCACCAGGACAGCATGCCACAGTGGCCACTGACAACTGTCAGTGATGAGAGCCAGGCCCCATGCCTTTCAGGCCTCTCTAACATCTGTGGCGTCAGAGAGTGTGGGGCGGTAGCCCCAGGTGCCTTGCACCCTTTCTACACTCTCCCTCCTGCCAAGTCAGGTATGGCACCCTGACACTGGCCCACCAGCCCAGGGTCTGTACCCTGCGGCTGGACAGGGAGACTGGGGTGGGCTCTCCCACACCCTTTCCCCCTCCCCGGGGCTCTGCATCCCCCCACCGGGAGCAGTCCCCCTCGATTCCATAATTGTCAGGGCACCTGTGACAGGTGTTTTGTACAATTCTTCCACCAGTGGACCGCCAGATCAACGCTGTCACCTCTTTCTGCTACCACACCCTCCGCCTCCTCCGAAAGACCTTCAACTGGATTACCCTCGAACACAGGAAAACCGTCACCCACGCCCTAATCAGCAGCAGACTGGACTATGGCAACGCGGTCTATTCTGGGATCAACAAAAACCTCACCCACAAACTCCAGAACGTCCAGAACGCCGCTGCCAGACTAGTCCTCAGTCTACCACGCCACTGCCACATTAGCCAACACCTGCGGACACTACACTGGCTCCTCGCCAAGAAGAGGATCACTTTCAAGCTTCTCACCCACGCACAAAAAGCAACCCACAACACAGGACCCGCCTACATGAACCACCATCTCTCGTTCCACGCACCCCAAAGATCCCTCCGCTCAGCCCAGCTCTCTCTTGCAACGGTACCACGCATCAAGAAGACCAGAACAGGAGGACACTCTTTCTCCTTCCTCGCGCCAAGGCTTGGAACACCCTCCCTCTCCACCTCCGACAGACACCAACACTCCCCAAGTTCCTGAAGGACCTCAAGACCTGGCTCTTCGACGAATCACTGTACCTTCCTAGAAGCTGCACAACCCCCCCCCCCCTCAGCGATTTGAGACCCTTTTGGGTGAGTAGCTGTGCTTTACAAACCTCTGATTAATTGATTGACCAGTTCAGGGGTGCTATCCTGCAACTGGTCCACCAGCCCAGGGTCTGTACCCTGAGGCTGGGCACGAGACTGGGGTGGGCTCCCCCACACCCGGTCATCCTCCCTGGGGCTCTGCATCCTCCCACCTGGAGTGGTACTCCTGGACTCTAGAATTGTCAGGGCACCTGTGTCAGGTGTCCCACATTTTTCTCCCACCAGTTCAGGGGTGTTATCCTGCAACTGGTACACCAGCTTAGGGTCTGGCTGGACAGAGGCCCTCTCACTGCCCCCCCCCTCCTGAAACCCTCCCACCTGGAGCGGTACCCTCAGAAGACAAAGAAGGTAGGGGTACTGCCAGCAGTCGCCACTACCTCCAGGTCAGGGGTGTGACACCCTGAACCTGGTCCTCCAACCCAGGGTCTGTACCCTTAGGCTGGACCTGTGCCTGCCAACCCAGGACTTCCGAGGGAGTACACCAACCCCCCCAAGGGAAACACACTCCTCATGAGTTGTGAAAGAGTCTGCCTGATGCAGGTCTCCAGCCTCCTGTCCACCTGACAGAGCATGAAGACCCCCAGGCCAGAAGTGGCCTCACCAGGGTCAGTCCTGGGGTGCTCTGACCTCAGAGCTGGCAACCCCTGACCCACTGGTCCTTCCATGGGGGACGGTGTCCCCACTCACCCTTTTCTCTGGACTCATGCAGCCTCCCAACTGGAGCGGTGCTGCCAGACACCAGAGTTGTTGGGATGTTGGTTACAGCAGTCTCCCCAGCTCAACTGACACCCTGGGATCCCCCTCAGGGGATAGCCTCCTGGTACAGACTAGGCCCCCCTCCTGGTGTTCACTCATAGAGCCAACCAGGCCCTGGGACTGGGTTTCGGGCAACTTGGGACACAGCCCACTCCCACTCCTTCGCCTCTGAGACAGGACATGGGACCCTACACCCCTCCCACTACACTGGGACCTATCTGGGCTACCACAAACCTCCTCTAACCTACTTGGTTGGGGAAAACCTGAGCCACCCCCTTCAGGGTCACTCCCAAAAGCTTCTTCAGACCAACTGGAATCCACCAAAAGGTCTGCCTCCAGTGCAAGCTCCCTGGGGTCAGAGAACTCACACTCCACCAGCTGTTGGCATAGCTCTAGAAAACTGGGACTTAAAATATGCTCTCTAACAGTGGAATCACACAGCCCCACACAAGTGTTGACCAATCTACTCGTTGCCTCTCCATCCTGTGCCTCATACAAGTAACTCACATCACACTCATGAGACTGGCAAGACAGTGTCTGACTGTTTCTGTCACACAACCCACACTCTTCTGGGCGGTCTCCATAATCACATACCAAGGCTTCTACCATGGGGGAACCCCTCTCCCTGCACCTCTCATCTAGAGTCAGTAGAGTGTCCCTCCCACCACTAGGAATATGAACCCCTGTGCCAGTTCCCCAATCCACCTCAGGGACACTGCGCACACTGGAGCTACCTCATAAACCTGAACCCCCTGTTGTATTTTAACCTCCTTCTTCAAGTCAGGCACCACATCTCTGGGTGTGTGTACTTCTCCCTCAGCACTAGATACTAAATTTTTGGTGCCACCATCTGAGCTGGACTCCGCCCTCATGGCTTCCAGCTACATTTCCACTTGCTTTATCTGGAGCCTAATAACCTCCAACTCATGATCCCTGGCCCACCAGCTCTTCTGGGGACAAACCTGTATGAGTACCCCTACTGCCTACTCTGGAGGACAACTTCCCCCCAGGTTGAGACATGATGGTTACGAGTTTGCAAAAACTCCCAAGAGCAAAAAAGCAAAAGGAAAAAAAACAGTATGTGGTTGCGTAGTGATCTGCGCTAAACTAGTGATGTACACCAATCACTGTGGGTCAAGTACAAATACAAGTTCAATCCCATCGCTGCCACCATTGTTAAAAATGGGGGTCTCTAGTTGGCAGAGGTAGGTACCTTTGTCCAAATAGGGACACTTGCTTTTAGTCAGGCTAAGGGGGATACACTCTTTAGATAACCTCTGCTCAGCCCCTGGGTAGCTTGGCACGAGCAGACAGATTTATCCCAAAGGTAATGTGTAAAGTATTTGTACTCAAAACACACAGTAATACAGTGAAAACACCACAAATGCACAACACACCAGTATAGGAAAAATAAAATATCTTTACCTAAACTCAACAAGACCAAAACGACAAAAATCCAACATACAAGTATTAATAATATGACTTTTAAAGATTTCAAACAACTTGGTCCATAGAAAGCTATGGATGCGTGATTTCTGTCAAAGCACCTGTAGTTGCGACAATATCCCCAAGGCCAAACAGCCGCAGAGATGGGAAGCGTTGAGAAAAAAACTTATCAAAAGAGCTAAAAAGAGGGCAAGGAATAACTCACGGGAAGCTCTTTTGGAACCCATTAATAAAGAAAGAAAGGATCAGATGGTGTGTGTTACTACGTACACTCCAGTCTCTAACATCATGAAAAAGATTGTTAAGAAAAATTGGCATATTTTGGGAGGTGCAGGCAAGGAGTGGGATCCCCCATTATTTGCATTTAAAAGAAGTAAGAGTCTGCGAGATGAATTAGTCCACGCCAAAGACCAACCACCTAGTAAAGCAGAACAAATTACTCTCTGGAATTCACAGAGACCCACTGGACACTATCCTTGTGGGGGTTGCGTTGCATGCCCTTACACTACAGCAACAAAAGAAGTAGACATTGGCACAGGTAAACCTTGGAAACTGAATAGTTTCAGTAATTGCAATACTGAGAATGTCGTTTATTTATTGACATGTCCCTGTGACCTTCTCTATGTGGGAATGACGACTCGTAAAATTAAGATTCGTATTAATGAACACCGAAGTACAATACGGTGTAAAAAGACAAATACAAAACTGACAAGGCATTTCCTGGAATTTGAACATAAAGACAGCGACCTAAAATGGACGGTTCTAGAGGTGATGAAAAAATCCTTGGCTGACCTCACAAGACCGCTTCACATCAGGGAACAGAGATGGGTTTATAGATTAAAATCTAATCTGAAAGGATTGAATGATGATATTCCGTGGTTACAATTAGCAAGGTAAATAAAAATGCTACCATGGAAACAGGATACATGAGGGAGGCCACCCCAGTATGCTCAGACTGGTCTTGAGACCAGTTTGATTCGTAAAAACAAAAGTGCATGGATAGGAAGATCATAGATTACTTCCCTTGCTACCACTAGATATACAACTTTTTGATATTCCCAGACATCTATTTAAGATCATTTATTATACGTGCGCCTAGTTAACATCACCATGAAGGAGATGTGTCTGACACGAGGAACATCACCATATTACCATTAAAGTCTGAACATAGTGGTTTTATACTTATTTTCACCCAGTTATACATACCATCGATGATAGACAATTATTGTACAACACGGTTGTATATTAGACATAACATTAGATCACACCAATATCTGCATTTGAAGGTTTTTCCTTTCAAACCCCTGGGATTATGTTCAAGTGGGTTCCTGGGTATTTACCCATAGCCTCTAGTATGCACGTTTCCCCCCCTTAAACCTTGTGCACTGGTCTGTTCAAATAATTAACACTCGCCGGATGTCAGCATCTGTGTTAGCACGGAAACTAGTGTTTCAATCCTTTGAATATGCGGTTGCTGATACACTACTCCGCTAAAACTTTACGCATGCGCATTAGTGAATGTTTGTTTAACCTCTGTGTACAAAAGGCATGCCGATCGACCTAATCGGCATCTTTGGTTTAGAACTACAGTTTCCAGTTCCCGGAACGCATGCGCACCATTATGGAGTAGGCGCACATACACTTTGAATACACAGGAGCGATCACGGCTCAGCGCCTCCCAAAACCGTCATGAGGACTCTGCCGGACCTCCATATTTGGACCGTGTTATCGCACCAGGCAGGTCAGGCATTTTCTTACACAGCGGGAATAAACAACATCGGAAATACGGCTAATTACTAAATTACAGCTCACCACTTACACCTGCATAAGATTAAGAACGCATGCGCTATATAAGCGAGATCACCCCCGCTGTCATTCACCGACAAGGGGTTGAGCCGTGCAGACATAGGTGCAAGGAGCAGTGAACTACCAGTTACAGTAAGAGAGTGTGTGTGTGCAAGAAAGAACGACCTGGGGCATTACCTTGGGGACCTGTGCGCCCTTCTGACAGATCCTTGTCTTATCTGAATTAGACTAATACAGCTGTGGATTGTTGTGTGAAAGTTTGACGCTACCTTTCTGAAATAATGTTCTTTCTTCTGACATTATTTTCTTCTTGTTGACAGCCAGCAACCTCATAGGTTCACCGTCCACGGCCTCCTATGGGGCTAGTAGATGCCCCACTAGGGTAAGAAATACGGGACAAAATTCCCATAGATTTTAACGAGTGTTGTGCACTGATGCCTGACACATTAATAGCACATTATAGCCACTCACCGTAGAATGTACGTGTAGTTGGCTGTTCGAATTGTGTATGACCATTTTTGTCGTATTATACTACACAAAGTTTTCTTTTCTTTTTTCCTTTCACTTTACAGGTTTGGAATTTTTATCTCCTGAAGGTTGAGGGTGACAAAAAACCTTTTTACCCCACCCAGTGGATTCCCTTTCCCATAGATTTGGTAAGGGTGGAGCCTTTAGTAGTTTTTGTAAGTCCTGATGAAAGCCATGGACCCGACTGGGCCGGTAGGCAGAAACATGTCGACTTTACTCACGGCGGTGGGAGGATAATTATTCCCTCATATACACTGCACCTTTGGTTTTAAAGACCATATAGATACCATCCAAATTAAAATATAATTTGTTATCTATAATGGTATTTTAATTTCACAATTTCTCTTTAAGGGCCCCCACTTAGTCTTAGAAGTGCATCCCTGTCATCAGGTGTATGCCCGCCCCTTATCAAACCAAGGTTTTAGGGGGCGAGGACTGGTCAATGATGAAGCATGACACCAGGTGGTGTGTGAGACCAGTCTTTCACTTTTTGTGAGTTGCCAGCACATACATCACAAATTTAGAGACATCTAGGTCAGTACACTAGGAGCGGCTCAATGTGTTTAAATGATTTATGTTGGAGGCTGCCTTCTCCTAGTACCCCGTGCCTCTTGTTCCCTCCCCGGAGTCTTCCTCTGGGATACATGTGGTTAGACAAGCGTTGAGAACACAAAGAGATGCGTCAGTTCCTGAGACAATGGGGAGGTGATGTGACAGTTCTGCTGCATGCAGGAGAAGTGATGCGTCGTGCCCCGTCTGTAGGGGGAAGTGATGCGTTGACTCCAAGATGATTCTGGTCTGCGGGTGATGCGTCGGGAAAACTTGCCGCACAGGTACGATGCATGGAAATCCGGGATGCGTCGGCAGTTGATGCGGCAGCAGCAAGCAGCTCTGCGTTGGTTTCTTCAGCCGCGATCCTGCGATGTGTCGGTTCTTGCAGCAGTGACAGGCGCTGCGTTGGTTTCGGCAGCGGAGCAGCGATGCGTGGTAATACTTCTCGCACCGCAGTGCAGCGTCAGGAAATCTGCCACAAGAAGAGGGATGCGTGATTTTCTTGTAGTTGCGTTGCTTTTCCAGCTCCCAACAGCAGGAACAACCTCCAAAGGCCCAACACAGTCACAGGCACCTCTTGGCAGGTCCAA
Source organism: Calotriton arnoldi (assembly GCA_963921515.1). NCBI lineage: Eukaryota > Metazoa > Chordata > Amphibia > Caudata > Salamandridae > Calotriton > Calotriton arnoldi. The sequence continues at coordinate 168,065 of CAWUFW010017580.1, forward strand.
ACTCCCAGCAAGGAAGTTCAGGGCAGCTGTGGGTGAAGTCTTTGTGTCCCTGAGACTTCAGAACAGGAGGCAAGCTCTACTCAAGCCCTTGGAGATCTTCCTCAAGCAGGGGGACACAGCACACAGCAAAGTTCTTCTCCTTTCCATGGCAGAAACAGCTACTGCAAGCCAACCCCAAACAGCACACAGCACAGGGGCAGTACTTCACCAGTTTCTTCAGCTCTTCTCCTTGGAAAAGGTTCCTCTCGATTCCAGAAGTAGTCTAAAGTCCTGGGATTTTAGGTGTAATACCTATACCACAAAATGTCTTTGTTCACTTTGTGCAAGAGTCTCTGAGCCCAGTTCTGTCCTCACTGGTGTAGTATAACCGCAGGGGGGGACAGCATTGTGCAAGGGAGACAGGCCCTATTTAGGGGCAAGGGAATCTGTACCCACTACTCTAAATTCAGCCAGGGTTTATTCAGCCCTGCTCTGAGTCATCCAGGAAGGGCCAGGCACACCTCAAACCCCCCAGTGGCTGTCTACAGTGAATGCACATCCCCAGCCCTTGTCACTCCAAAGCCAGACGGTCAATACACAAACAGGCAGAGGCACACAGAATGGTTAAACAAGAAAATTCCTACTTTCTAAAAGTGGCATTTTCAAACACATAATCACTCACAGTGGAGCCAGCCGATACAGAGAGAGACAGAATTTTAATAAACGCAAAAGGTCATGGTCAACGCCAGACCAAATTAGGGGCCCAATTATTAAAAAAGTCTCAGAAGTGCACCCATGGTATATGTCCTTGCATTAAGTCCAGCTATATGGCTTTCGGGAGTTCTCAAGAATTTACAGAAGTAGGACAAGAAATAGTACTCCAAGAAAATATTTGTGAACTGCATTTTAGCATGAGCAAATATGCATATGTAAATTTGCTCATGCGAAAATCTGAGTGTCTGTAAGTTCACTTTCCCTCGAACCACTTTTTTCCCAACTCTGGAAGAAGGTTTACATCTGCCATTGTCAGGAGTAAATTTCCAACATTTCTCAGTATCGAAAAAGATTAGAGAAGAGTTGTTGAAAACTCTTAAAACATTCAAGTTAGTGGGTTTGCACAGACTCAAAAGGGCATTCTAACCCTGGAACTATTGCTTACCACTACCTTCAGCCCCACTATGTAGATCTACGGAAACGTGGCAACATAAGGGGATTGTAAGTATTAAAACACTACTATGGTATGAGCCCTTGCATAATCAGAGAGGCTATATCAGAGCTCTTATATAATGAGATTGCTGCCATAATTCGCCTCGCACTACATGGCACCAAAGGGACAAGTGGCTTTTGTTACAGGACAAGTAGATTCATGAAGCAACCTGCTCCATGGATAAGTAGATATTTTTATTAAATTCCACACCCCTGGAACCAAAACAGTAGAGGACTCATAAAGCACAGTGCACCTTTAGCACAGAGGACACATTAAGCAGAGTGCAAGTAAAATGTGGAGAAGAAAACAAACACAGACTACACTGATTCAATTATAGGGATCAGGGTAGAGTACAATAGATGAGATGGAATGAGGGAAAGTATAAATGAAGCCAGTTTGTTGAGAACAGGTGTGAAAAAAAATGGATGGGTTGAAGAGGAAAAGAGCTATGGAACGGGGGGTAGTGTTATCAGCAGTGGCTGGATAGGATGAAGGGACAGTGAGTGAGATTAACATGGGAAATGATTTGAGTTGAAAGAGGGACTGGGCAGATAACTAGGAGGGAGGGCATGAGGTAAGGGGGGATGAAAATGTGGAATGGATAGAAAGAAGAATGCAAAAGCAATGGGAGGGAGAGCAGCTGGGAAAATGTGAGCAGGAGTGTTAGGAAGTCGGTACCTTCCGAACAATCCTCCTGGATTTTTCATTTGTGGTTTTTACTTTTACTGTGAGTAAGACACATCACCTCTGTTCACTCACAATAAATTAATAGTAAATTGACTGAGAGTGCAGACCACCAGTGCCTACCTTTTAAGATTAGGCTGCTGCTGCACAACTATTGGAAGAGGCTCTGGGCTGGTTACATGTGAACACACGCATGTGCAGGGTGCGCTTGTGAAACTATAGTCATACCAGTATCTGCACATAGGTAGCAGTTGCAGAATGGACCTTTCAAAGATTGGTGCTCACTCAAGTTCTGTGGTGCTTAAACTGTATTACACATGATGGGGGAAATCTGCACTAAACTACAGTTTTGCCCCACTTTGGCCTATAGAACACAATAAGTTATCAATCTCAGGGTAAACATGTATCCCAAGTGTAGATATATAGTCCCTAGTATCATATCTACACCCCGTATGCACTTCAAGAATAGTCATATTTCCCTGGCTTGGCTCATAATTAGATTCCAGGCCTTTGTAACCTTACTGGGCCAAGTTAATTACTCTGCTATCTACTAGTAGAATCAAATGGCTCTCCACACATTAGAACCATTAACAGTGCTTGATTTAGTTCCTTTAAAAGGAAGGGCTGGAGAGGAAATGTGCCCATGTTAGTTAGTTTATCAAACTGCACCTGGGCTGAGATAGTCCAGGCCCACAAAAACAAAGGAAGAGTACAAGACCTCTGGAGCCAAACATAGGAGGAGCTCACCCTTGACGTTTTGGTTGGCAGCTATGTTAGCTAGGAGTGGGGCTGAGGTCTCCAATGGAAGGTCTTTCCACAGACAACTTGAAGTCACCATATTGGAATGTTCCAGAATGCTGTGTAGGAGGTTTGGGACAGGGGTGGATGGTGATGAAGTGGCACCATAGGATTGGTCAGGGGTGGCTGGAGTCTAGAGCTTTTCATCCTCACATTAAAAAAACCCTGCAGAAGGGAGAGACAGATGAAAAGACACTGGACCAGAGAATGACTATGGTGAAAGAATGCCCAGCTGAAAGGAGAAACCACCCATGGCACTGCAAGGATGGGCTGAAAGACTTTATCTACAGGTGACTCCAGGACGTAGATGGTTCTCTTCGGGCCAGAGGCCCTTATGCTCCCCGAGGAACAGTTGGGGAAGCACACCTGCTGGGGTAACTTGGGTGGTTCCGCTGAGACTTTTGTAGACTGGCCCTAAACTCCACTGACACACAGGTACCCTGAAAGTAGCCAGGAGGCTGTGGGACCTGGAGAATGTGACAGAGAGGGTGTTTTGCTTGTTGGCTGCTGAGAAGCTTTACAATATGCCCCAAAAACAGGAGAAAAGCACCAGGAGATAGGCAGGTGACAAGTATAGTTCAAGGAGCCAGAAATAAGTGCCCTTTAAAGGCTAGGAGGACTAAGAGCAAATGATCATGATGATTAGGGCTTTCAACCAGGAGCAAAATGAGCTCAAGAAAAAACAAATGTGTTCTATAGGGCCTGGAATACAGTCTGAACCCCACAGTCTGAGGGACAGTGCAGAGAAGAAAGCACATATTGCTTCACTGTATCTTGGAAGTAATCCCCTGGGGAGGCCCAGCCCCCCGGGGTTGGCACAACTTTAGTACTTAAATGTTGATCATGTGGGGTCGTGCATGGGGCCTTGTGAGGAATTGGGTAGTTGGTTGACGGGGGTGTTTGCTCTGGTCAAGCAGCAGCCACAATGGCTGTCTGGGTGAACCACAAAAGTCAATAAATAGACCTTTGCTTAACCCTTGGTAGTTTGCCACAAAAAGCAGTCAGACTTACTTTTAGGCAATGTGTAAAGTATTTATACAGCACACAAACAATAAAGTGAAAACACAAGACAAGAAAAGTTGCATGCCAAATTAGAAAAGTGGAGTACATTTTAATAAATTATTTGATACAAAAATGAAAAATATCAAATTAGTAGAATCAGAGTTATGAATTAAAAAAAATTCTGTTGTGAAAACAAGCACCTGAAATTTCAAAGGGCCAAACGCAGACATCTAGTAGCTCGAGACTGTGTTAGAGTTAAAAAATATGGCTGACCGCTATGGAGTGTGGGCTGGACATAAAAGTGGATTGGGCCCAGTTGGTTCTTACTTTCAAACTTAGATGAAATTCTGAAAAGTTAAAGTTCAGCTGAGCAAAGCTGCTGGGGGTGTCCGAGGAGGGGGCGTCGTCATCAGGCAACCGCTAGACAAAGTTGTGGCAAAGATTTCTAAGTTCATACTTAGTCACTTTTTTGGTAAGGTTAACTCTCTGGCAGGATGAGACAGGAAGCTGTAGCCGACGAGAGTTCCAGGAGGCTGGGGACCCCTTTGGCGAAAGACCGCTAAACACTTTAAGTCTTAAGTTTTGGATTATGGCTATCTGAGCACCTTTACAACCACCACCAATTATCCACAACTAGAGGAGCACCACTTGGGGGCTTAGGACTCACTCAGGTTGGATCCAGGTGAGGGTTCAAGATGGTGGGAGGCTGTTATGGCCAGGTTACTCTCAACAGGAAGCCAGCAAACTAGCCCTTGGAGTCACTCTGGTAGTCCAGGGTTTATGTTAAGTAGCAGGGCTCAAGCAGCAGGGCAGGCCTCTGGGGTTCAAGGCAGGCTCTAGGCAGCACAGCAGTCCTTCCAGTTGCAGCAAAGCAGTCTTGTGTAGTAAACAACAAGCCACAGCAGAAGGCAGTCCTCTGAGAGTCCTTCCGCAGGTCCAGAAAGTGAACTGAAGAGTGGGTTTGAGGGTCCTAATTTTAAACCTGGTGCTTTCTTTGAAGCAGAAGAAGTTTTTAGAGAATTCCCTTAGAAGTCCTTGAAGTTTCCTGCCTTCCCTGCAAGTGCGGATGTGCCTAGCTCTGCCCCCCATCCTGACATCAGGCGGCCCATTCAGGCACACCTAATCCCTCTATTGTGTGAGTGTCTGAGTGTAATTTGCAAAGTGTAACTGCCAACTACATCCAGTTATGTGACGCAAGACAGGCTGCAGGCACCAGATGGAAAAGGCAGGAAAATGGCAACTTTATAAAAGTGCATTTTCAAAATTGTAATTTAAAATCCAACTTTACAATCAAAGAGGATTTTTAATTACAATTTGAAGATACCAGACATTAAATGCTTATGTGTTCCCAATCAAAAGTTAGCACTTATTAAATGTAACCTAATGTTATTCTGTGGGACAGGTAGGCCTCACAGTAGTGAACACAAATTTAGGAGTTTTTCACTACCAGGACATGTAAAACGTAATAATGCACCCTGACCTATGGCCTATCTAGGGCCTACCTTAGGGATGACTTACATGCAATAAGGGGAAGTTTAAAGTTTGGCAAGGGGGTTATATTACCAAGTTAAATTGGAAGTTTAAAACTGCATTCAGGCTGCAGTGGCAGGCCTGGAACATGTTTTAAAGGGCTAGGTAAGTGTGTGGCACAAAAGGTGCTGCAGGCCCACTAGTAGCATTTAATTTACATGCCCTGGGTATATGGTGTACCACTCGGCAAGGGACATATAAGTATACTAAATATGCCACTCGGGTGTAAGCCAATTTTACCATGTTTTTGGGAGAGAGCATCAGCACTTTCGCACTGGTTAGCAGTGGTAAAGTGCACAGAGTCCTAGGTCCAACAAAAACATATTCAGCAAAAATAGTGAAGGGTAAAGGCAAAAGGTTTGGGGGTGACCCTGCAGAGAGGGCCCGGTCCAACCGGCCCCCTCCCTGAACTGCTCCTGGCCCCAGGTATGTGATCTCCAGGGCCTGCTGCAAGACAATACTGTTCCAGGGTCAGAGCTGAAATGTTGCTGGGAGATTTACCTGCCCACCGTGCAAGTGTCCGGGAGCGCAGGGCGTCCCAGCAATCTGCCTCCTTGCCACAAGGGTTGGCTCCCTCTTCAGCAGGAGCACAGAAAATGGTTTCTGGCTTCTGAGCTGCACCCAAGGAAGGGTGCTGAGTCTAGTTTAGTGCCCTATTTTCAAAGTACTGCTGGAGCTGGAGCTTGAGCTTTTGCTCTGTGGCTGTGGAGGAGTGTGGGGCTTTCCAATGGCAGTTTCTAAAGCTGCAGTAGCAGCATGGTAAAATTAAAAGAAATACACATATCAGGGATGGGCATAACTCATGTAATTTGCTGTTGTGTAATTATGCGAAATTACAGCAAAATTAAGCAGTTGCGCGAGGAGCATAACCTACCTTTTGGCTCTAGTTTGTTAGAACAAAATGCACTCTTGTATCCAAAATACATTAGAGGATGCATTTTGAGATAATAAAATAGCGCTAAGTGCAACAGAAAATGTAGAACATTAGCCAGCAGGCGTTTTATAATTTTTGTTCATCTTGCGTCAAAGAGTAATGCCAAATTACTCTGATTACTACAGTGTAACTAACATTTTGGCGAGATCTGCATGTTATTCAATTCAAGGCTTTATTGATGTGTTGGTTGACAATGCAAGGTTTTACAGTTTATTACATGTTGGTATTGCTCCCTTTGACTTCAATGGTGGGTTACACAATGTACTTTGTATTGGTACTGTTTCTATTACCTTTAATGGTGATGCGTAGGTGAATTATAATACATGACTGCTTTATTAATGTGGTGACAGCCTGACAAAACCAGCAGCCATAACTTATTGATAATGACAGCCCCTTATATTGTGATATTGCATCTATATTGCACAATATACAACACAATACTGTGTTTATATGATTCATAACCTAGTAGGGGTTTACTGTGATATAGGAGTATATAGGTATTTCCATCTACTGGATTGTACATATTTTGTGAGTGTGTGTGTGTAATAATCCTTTTTTCAAAAATAAGCATTGTCTGGCTAACAATATGAATGTTGTTGTTGCTTACCAGCGAGTTGGGGTTACTAGCCCACACCACCTCCCTGAGCAGGCGTTGGATTGCTCTGCTTCGCTACCCTGAGAGAGTCAAGTACTGGAATGGGGTACTGTAAAAAGACAATTGTTGACCTATTACTTATGAAGGACTCCCAGCCTTCGCAATAGTAAACCCAATTTCTTACAAGGAGTATGCCAGAGAAGGGGGCATCAACATGGTTAAAAGGCAGAGGAAGTGTGGGACTGTGTGACGGAAAGAAAGGATTAATGGAGTAAGAATGTGGAGGATGATTAAGGATAAGGGAAGAAGCTGCATTAATGGAGAGAAAGAGAAAATGGATTTCAGACAAAAGGAGAGATAGCGATGAGCATGGGTTGGGGAAATCTTGTTCAGGGGTAGAGGGAGAAGAGCAGAGTAGGGTTGGATAGGTACCTTCAAAGAGGAGTTTTCAAGTGAAGTCAATAAAAGAGGATGCAGGGCTAAGTACAAGACTGTGGAGCAAGGACAAAGGGGACTGGTGATGTAACAAGTGAAGTGAGTATATGACTCAACTCAGAAAAAGTAGTAGGACAGAAAAGGTAGGAGTAGGGGTCACTGGATTGGACTGGAGGAGGTTTGCCAGTGATAGCAGGAAGAGACAACATCAGTCAGTGTCAGAGAAAGGAGAAGGCTGGTGACAGGCTACACTGCAGTAAGGTAAAATAACAAAGATGTAGCTTGTGAGTGACCACTTAATAGAGGTTGGATATAGGTAAAGCTTGTGTGAGTACAGACCACAGGAGCAGTGATGAGAGAGAGCCTGAAGAACAGAGTGGGACAAATGATGAGACTAGTGAGGGTAGAATGGGATAAATGAGGTGCTCACGAGCGAGAGCAAGGACTAAGTGGAGAAAGGCACATGAGGATGGATCATGAGCCACAACAGTAGAGAGTGCAGCAATACATGTGATGAGACTGGTGTTGAGGAGCAGCACAGGAGGGCTGTGAATGCACATGAAGCTGTTGACAGAGGATACTGCAGGGGTAAAACAGTGGGAAAGGAGACTGGCAGGTGAGCACATGGAAATGGAGGGCATAGGAGAACCTGGTGTGATATAGCTGTTGTAGACAGCTGTAAGAAATTGGTTCATTAGTTGAAAGGGGTTGAAGTCCTGCTCAAACAATAAACACAATCCTTGGCAGGGTGACCCACAAAAAGTCACTAAATTAAATTGTGCTTAAACCTCCTGTAGCGTGGCACAAAAGCAGCCAGGCTTAACTTAGAGGCAATGTGTAAAGTATTTATGCAGCATACAAAAAGCAATAAAGTGAAAACACAACACAAAACAAAATCCTACACCAATTTAGAACAATAGGGCACATTTTAATAAATATAATTACACCAAAATGAATTAAATCCACTCAGTAGAAGTTATGAGTTTTTAAAGTATTCAGTGAAAATTAGTTTCAAAAAGAATAAACACCAACTGCAGGTATCTGGTTACACAAGACTAGGAAAAGCCACAAGTTGAGGCTGCTATAGATACAGGTGCTAGTTTTGCCCTGATCAAGAGTTACCTTCGGACTTAGAAGAAGTTCTGAAGATTTCTTAGAGAAGGTAGAGCCTTTAGTAGGGCCAGGCAGCAGGCTGTAACTGAGAGGAGATCCTCAATGATGGGGAGTTGCTGGACGTAGTCGTCTTGAAGCTGTCACCAATGGTGGGGAAAGCTCAAAGCCAGAAAAGCGCCAAGGAGGTTGTCTCTGTCTATGGGGTGCTGGTCGTCGTCGAGCCCGGTGATGATTTCTACCTTCAGACTTACAAGTTTTTCTGGAGCTCAAAATACCCCAGGCCCTGGAAACAATGATAGAACATGTGCTCTCTGGAAAACAGATTGTGCAGCTCCTTTTAAGTGTTTACTTCACTATCCTTCACCCAATTATCCAGTGCCTTACTGAAATACTCAACAGGTCCCTGAACTTCAAACTATACTTTTCAGGAGTGAATCCATATTTTCAGATAATGGCTTTCTTCATCAGGGGTTATTTCATTATTTCACCTCTCTTGTCTGTGGGTATATGTCTCCAAAGACTGGCTCCATAATCTCCTTCCTGTGCATTTTTATGGCTTCCTTGAAGGCCTCAAGCTACTTATCAAAGTTGCCTTCACTATAAAGCTAGGGACCAGGTCTTTAGGATTGTGTACTCCTCTGTCATTTATGGGGCACTGGGAGGTCACTGCCACCATTGTTGCTTGACCCCGTGTGCTGTTTGGATTTGAGATCCAGCTATATCAGGCTCACGTCAAGAGCCAACGGGCATGTCTTTTCTTACCAGGCCCTGTCAGGTTGTTCGTCTACTGAGGCTTTCTAAGCCTCAGTCTTTCTCTCTTCCATGGCCAATTTCCCGTTTCCTCTAGTTGTAACTTGGCCAGCTGCAGCTTGAGCTCCCCCTCAACCTGTCTGTCCTCCAGCTCTTCAGGGTATAGGTTGTTGGAGGATGCACTGCTACCTGCTGTCAGGGGACCTCACTCCTGTGGCAAGTGGTCCTCCTCCTCAGGTTGCTAAAGCTCAGGGCCTGTGGTCAGACCATTTTCTTCATCCTCATCCTTGAAGTCCACCTTCTCATCTTTACAGGTATACTCCGTCTGTTTCTCTGTCATACCCTGCATTCTCATGCTCTCTTCAAAGGCCCTGAGGTCTATTTGAAGTTCTACTTTGGTGGACTTCTTTCCCACATTCAGCTCTCTGTTCTTGCAGAGCATCTTCAGCTCTGTCGTCTTGAGGGTCATTGAGCCTCATTGTAGCAGGAAAGACGTGAGGCTTAAGACTTAAACTTGAAAGAAGGAAACAATGGGCAAATCACAGCTAAGGAGAATTTTTAAACAAAATTCGAATTTGATGTCAGATACTTTTCAGAGATTTTTGGCTTTAAATTAATTTACTGAGTGGCACTGTACAACTCTAGTGCTGGATCTCACCACTAAACACCAATGTAGGAAATTGGTTTACTATTTGAAAGGGGTGGAAGCTCCATTCAAATAATAAACACAATCCTTGTCAGGGTGAACGACAAAAAGTCACCAAATTAGCCTTTGGTTAACCCTCGGCTAAATGCAACCACATACTCACACTTCAAGTCAATCATACACAGTCATACTTAGAAGAACAACATACATTCTATTAAACGCATTATTCAAAGTCTTGCTCCTTAAACCACGCATCTTGCTCACCACTTCCAGGAAGCTGGATTATGTTTATCAATGCACACCCGCACTAAAATCTGATCTAATCTGCTCTTGAGGCGACTGTGAGTACGAGGCCTGCAACTCACAGTGACATCATTCGTACATGTCTACACACGTGTCAATGCGTACATCTCCGGCGCATATACAAATGTGTGAGGTTCAGGCCTAAAGGCGGCAGCCAATAAAGTGGCCTCCAAACCAGCCTACTAAGCCTCTATCCTACTGGAAAATCCTCCAGTATGCCAGTTTCCCTGTCCAACACATAACCTATTCAGAAATATTTTTCAGTGGAGGCTCCTTATCAGGAGTTTCATGGCACAGCCCTGCCACCTGAGAGGCCCCACATTGTGCCTCTTGCATCTACGAGCACTGCACATTATTTAATTTAGCAGTGTCCATGAAAACACAACTTTTGTGTTTTCATGAACACTGTCAGTGCCCAGGTCAGCCCACTCAACCTCGACTCCATGTTTTTAATAACAAGAGGAGAAGGTGGAGGCTGAGGCACGAACCAGCTATAATGTGCTGTTAAAACAGAACACTCTGTAGGTGGGTGTCTGGATTTCACATGTTTGTGGGGCATTATTCAAATAGGATCCCCTCACGCAGGCCCAATCTATTTTATTTCGCAGACATACTGTGCATGCTGCAGACAGTACAGTATATCTGTTAAAATATGGCTGTCAGAGCACACGTCAGTGCATCCCTGGGGCCAATGAGAAGGCACAAAAAGAAGCAAGTGGAGGATCCCCAGCACTGTCGCAGTTTCTTATAGGGTTGTGCTTCCAGTCCTATCAAGATGCTGGGAGAGGGATTGAGGTGGGTCTTCCCCGTTTCAAACCTGGCCTTGCTGCTCTTTCAGGCTTCTCAATAGGAATTATGGATTGTTGGCTCCATTATTCAGCACTAGATTCCTGCTCTGCTGCTGCCATGAAGCCTCCAAGTTGCCAGCAAAGGAAGCAAGGTTAGTAAAAAACACATGTGGTTTCTCTTGGCATGTGTGTATGTGTTTGTGAGTTATTGTGAATGAGAGTGTCAATGAGAGTGAAAGTGAGTGCCAGAGATTGAGGGAAGGAGTGTGAGTGTGTTAGAAGGAGTGAGTGATTGGTGATTGTGAGAGGAAGGGGAAGTGAATCAGGGGTAAAGCTATCAATGGTACTGCAGGTGGGTACACCAGGGCCCAGACTTCCTGAGTGTGCGCCCCTGAAACATATTAGGGGGCCTATTTACGAATTTGTCACGCAGCGCAGCAAGTCATCTTGCTGCCATGAAAGACAGGGAAAAATCATGAATGCGCCATATTTAAGGCAATACAGTTCATTCCTGCCTTTTCCTCTGTGCTTTCGCCCTTAAGCAGCCTAGTGCAACACGGGCACCCTCACACCAGAGTGCAAAGGTGCCTGAGTTTCATGTAGGATTATTTTTGTTCAGGAAGGGACACCTTCCTGTACAAAAACAATCCCGCAAGGCATATTCCTCTTTCTATGTGTGCTGCAGATTGTAGCACACATAGAAAGAGGAAGTAACGAGGAGAAATAAAGATATTTCTCCTCGTTACACCTCTCCTGGGAAAGCGTATCTTTTTGGCACATTCCCTGGTCTACCATTGGTAAGTCTGGGAATGCATCAAAAGCTGTGGGAGTTGTGTGGAAGCACCCACACAATGCCCATGGAGTGCCTTCCCAGGGCAGAGTAATGCAATGCAGTGATTTGCGTTGCGTTGCCTTACTTCAAATCTATGTAGCCACTCAGGGCCACGCCAAGTGGCCTCACGTGGCTTCATAAGTCACATGTAGGGTTTGCGTCATCTGCTGGTAAATATGCCCCTAGAAGTTTATCTTTTCCATTGTTATGGAGGAGGTGTGTGTGTGTGTGTGTGTGGTGCGTGCATGTGTGTGTGAAAGTGATTCAGTTACTATGTGGCTTGTATTTTGCTGTATGGCTGGCTTCCATTAGCCCAAAACATCCCCGAAGGATCTCTTCCTCAGAACTATTGTCTGTTTCCACTGGAAATAATAAGTTCATTTATAACATTGATACTATCGAAGTTCTTAAAAAACAACTCCCGTTATGTTCGCAAGCAAAGAAATCCATCAGTGTCACTACAAAATGGAACCTCTCCAATGATCGCTCGCCACGTGTCACTCAGATTTAAGACGTTGTTCGTGGCTGTCAGGGCTTGTTCCACTTGTTAATCACATTTTCCATGGGTCAGGCCGGACATATTTGCCACCTGCCTCGGAATACACTGAGAAAGAAAGGAAGCGTTGTTGCCGAGAAAAGAAAGAATTTCTCGAAACTGGCTTAATTCAGTAAATATTGGGTGTAAAATGTAAGGGATGGGAGCGATTGGAATGAAAGAGGGAAGTGTATTTTGACTACTGATGTAGTGACCCAAAAACCTCCCCGTGGATTTCGTCTGAGCCTCAAGTTGCAGACACACGAGGCCCTGGTGGAAGGAGCTTTAGTGCCGAAGCTAATGGGAGATGCTAATGAGCAATAACAGTCATTAAATTAAGTCACTCTTTTCTATGGCGGAAAGTATGCGGGTCTGTTAAAAATCATTAGAAGAATAACAATCACCCCTGATGACTCAGTGATCTAACACTCACTGACATCTGATGCGCTCTTCAGCTTGTAAAGTGATATCTGTGCAGTGGCGGCTGGCGACATTCGAAAGTGTTTGGCGTAAAAACTGGGAGATGAGTTTTACATAATCTGTGCTAGGCCAAGCCACTCATGTCAGTAAATTGAGAACCTGTAATCTGCAGTACAATTAAAGTATAAGCACTGTATGAAGAACTGTATGAAGCACTGTATGAAGCACTGTATGAAAACGTGTTACTGTTATTATTGTAAATGTGACATCTTGGAAAGAGATGTAGACTGCACTCTCAGCAGCAGGATTTCAGCAGATAACATTTGAGCTACTTTCAAATCAGTGAGATGACTGGTAACATTAGCATATCATCAGCATGTTGTGGAAGCATGGACTCAAAAGACTGAGAAGCGTCTCAGAGTGCCCGGCTGCATGTGACAGAATGCCCGTCTATCAAAGGTGATGTTTATTTTACGTCAGCTTCTGCCAAAAATTACACTTCTGTGATTGAAAGTGAAGACTGCTGATGTACTGCTCATATTAACTAGGAATGGAGCACCCCTCTGATAGAGCATCTCAGAAAAGGTTATGGGTGACCCAATACTGCATGGGATTTATTTTCCTGTATCTTCTCTCTCCCACCCATATCCCTCGTCTTCTCTTGAGCAAGTTACAAAAGGGCTTAGGACGCAGCTGTTCCTTCAGTTGAATTCATTGACTTCTCTCCTCATAAATACATTTATTATCCTTTCTTTTAAGCATTAACTCTTCATACTGTGAGAGCAAAATAGGTTGTATTATCAGATTTTCCACTGTAGGATTAGACTTTTTGGACTCTTTTGCTTAACTAAATCACAAATATTAGATTTTGCTCAGATTGAGTAAGTAGCACATTGGGAAACATAAACTCCCAGAATAGTCACGGTTTTCTATATGCTTTTGCATATGGTTTTGTCACATATACAATAGATGGCTGTAAAAGATCCAGAAATGTCGAAGATTCTTAAATGCTGACATCTATGTAGAGAGATAAACGGCCGACAAACACATAGCGATGTCCAATTACAAAGCCAATCGGTCTTGCTTTGACAATGCTCTTTAGTTGCTGCTTTGAGGTTTGTTAATGCTGGATGATTTTCAAATTGTAGCTGCATTACAAAGCCAGTTGTAGTGGATGACCATCTTTTAATTTTAAATAATAGAAAGTAACAATTTCAATACATTCAAGATTGATTTGTGTCTACCTGCATTGTAGCAGTCAACTTGAAAGTGTCAAAAATAACTTTGTCAAGATGGCTGCCCCATTGCATATAGGCTCAACATGGTGGCCATCTTGATAGGATAAAAATAATTTTCTACACAGATATCTGCACTGAAAGTCGAGAGTCCGTTAGATATGTGAAAGAGTGCCAAGAAGATTTCAAGTAATGTGTCCTCTGTGGCTGATAAATACATTTATTTTAGAGTTCAATTTGATAGGTGTCAGTGGGAAACTAGTAAAAACACTAAAAAAAACTCAACTTGATTTGCCCCAGATCTGCCCAAAACATTAAGGAAACATCAGTTTAGGATGGTGTACCAAAAAGAGTCATCACGCTGATTTAAGGTACTTAAGCTCATGTTGACACCAATTGGTGACTAGCCACTACATGAAAGAAATCTGGTTTGAGGCATCATCAGATTTAATATTCTTCACAGAAGAGCATTTAAAGTACGTCTGGCCTGTTTTAGTTAAATGATGGCAAGCAACTTCTCAAAATCTTATTTCTTCAAAGTGACTGTTATTCAGAAAACTGTATAAGAACCGTCATTGCAGTGTTGTAGCTTAACTTCCTGATAAAGTCTTCAGCATTGCTTTTTAAAACCTGCATCATTTTCCTTCCTTCAAATCCTTCAGGGGCCATTCAAACTGTTTTCACAAAGGACTCGAACTGCCCTGGCTTAATTAATTTGATCTCTAAAAACCACAATGTTAAACTGTTCTCTGTGGGCGCTGCCGCTAAGCCATACCCACCTGTGTCACTCATAGCTCATCCATGGACATAACTTTTTTCCACAAAAAAAGGAATTTTCACGGATTATAGAGGACATTCTAAGGCTCCAAACTGAAATCCTAAAGGGTGGAGGGGGCAAATGTTATCCAGATGGCGCTATACTTGGCTACTGACCATTCATTCGCTGTCAGTTGATATATTTTCGCATCTAATTATGTTTTGTCCCCAAGTTTTTCTAGCACTTTGAGATTTCATATTGGACTTGCTGTATTATTTCTGTACAACAGCTCACGCAGGGTTGAGCCTTGAGCAAGGCACTTAACAGAGAGAAAAGTGTATTTCAATAAATAGCCTTTGTTCATATCTCTTTGTGAACAGCTGAATGTTGGAGTCTGAAACGTATAACGCTTCTCAGTCATTTTAATTCATCACTGTCTGCAACAAAACTCCAGTCAAACTTAACAAGATAGGTTTACTGCTAAGAGAGACACTAGGGGACTTCTGTTTGCCCCTTAGATCTGTGTTGCATTGAGGCAACCCAAAAATGAGGTTAACTCTGTGAAAACAAGTCCATATACAAAATGAGAATATGATTGAATATCAGTCATATGTAAAATGGGTGCACTTTGTGGTCAGAGAATATACATTTTTCATGGCACCATCTACACTGTTCATACGAATAGATATATTGATATTGTCAAACTGCATCATTATTTGAACTCAGATGACCCCAACTGCTACTGTTTTAAACTTTAACTAATACAACTGATAAAGTCCCAGCTCATCCATCATGATGACAGCTCAGCAGCCCTCAGGGACAGACTTTGTAAGTATTGCGACAGCAACAGACACATTTTTGGAGCTGAGGTTGGAATCACTATCAGATATGGAAGGCATACTCGAGAGGAAAGATAATCGAGTGAAAGAGGAGAGAATAGTAGCAGCTTATTAAAAGTGACACGGCAGTATATGTTATATAATATTATGTTATATACAATTTATAATGTTCTACGTTGCATCATAGCTTTTTAAGGGATTACAAGTCAAATGAGTAAATATGAACATATTCCAAATGGAGAAATCTCAAATAAAAAAAATACATCTGATTTGAAAAAAAAAACATATGAAGTTGTTGTGATTGCAACTACATTTTAAAACAATGAGAGAGAAATTTGGAAACCTCTGGACATAGTTATTAAAACATATAATATGGTTGCAATTAAACCAAACAATGTAAAGTTGACAGCATGTGCTCAAGGTGTCAGTGATACATTTTTCTCTTTCAAAGAAGCATTTTATAAAATGGTGGTAATAAAAAAGTGAATGGCAATTTTTTTATTTCTCGAAACGTCTTCACTGAAAAAAGGTGAGCAAAGATAATGCAGAAGCATTAGAAAATAAGATAACAATACAGAAATAAAGAATGCATTAATGGCTATGTAGGGCATGAATTAAAGTAACAACTGGCATGTGAAAAATCATCGACAACCAGACGGGAGGATAGCTGGCTGTTGGAATGTGGTTTATTAGTAGGGGTAAGTAGGTGCCAACCACTAGTAATAAGGCCACACTCAAAATATAAGGTCCACTCTATGTCTCAATAAATTGATCCCTTGCTCAACCCCTGGTAGCTGGCTACGAGATGGCAGGCGTAACTTAGGAGAGAGGTGTGTAAAGTATTTAAAAACCCCAATACTTTAAATAAGTAAGACATAAAAATCTAACACCAATTTATAAAAATAGGAAATATTTGTATGATTAAAATGACACCAGAACGACAAACATCCAATGTAGGGAATTAGAGATATGCATTTTTAAAGATTAAAAGTAAAACCAGCGCTTAGAAGCAAATAGCGCTCACAGGGTTAGAAATGGTCACACTGGACCGGGACAAAGTCAAGAGTCCAGGCTGCCCTGGATGTAACACTTTTACACTTACTTCCAGAAGTGTTTCTTGATGCAGGGAAGTGGTCCACAGCACCAGCCAAGGGTTCAGAAGCTCTGGTTTGCCTCTTGGGGTCTGGGAGTACAACTCCCACAATGCACCTGCTGAATCTAAGTGACGCTTGTCAGCTGGAGATGTCCTCGTTGCTGATGTTGCAGGTAGCCCTTCCAGCATTTTTCCACCTCTTGCTGATCAGGGAGTCCACTCCTTATGCTTTAGTATGGGCAAAGTCCTTTTGTTGTGAAGCGTTGATAGTGCAGCAGGGCAGTACTTATGAGTGCAGTGTTCTCTTGTGTGATCCAAGGGTCCAGCAGGGCAGTCCTTCTTCTCCAGAAGTTTTTTTTGGGTCTCGGAGGGTCCACAACACCAATCCAAGGTTCCATAAGCTCCAGAGCTGCTCCTTGGAAAGTTGGAACTACAAGAACCACAGCTGGTGAAATCCTTAAAAGTCCACTGAACTCTGTCCACCTAGGTTCTTCTTGGTAGAAATGATGCAGGTGGGGCTCTTTTAACCTGTTGCCTTCAGAGAGTTCACTCCTTCAACTTTCAGAGCAAGGCAAAGTCTTTTTTGGGCTGAAGTCCAAAGTGTGCCGCCGGTGCAGTCTTTATGAGTGCAGTCCTCTCTTATGCAGTCCAAGGGTCCAGCAGGGCAGTCCTTCTTCTTTTTGTTGTTTTAAGGCAGGGATCTGAGTTGCTGGGCTGCTCACACATATTTATTTAGTTTTCTTGGGTGACAAGCATGGGGGCACCCCTGACCAATGGGGTACAGGGTGCCACCCAGAAGTATGACAGCTTCCTCCAAAGTGTGGCATATTCTTATCCCAGAAAGCACTGTACTTAAAAATCCAAAATGGAGAAACTTTCCTGGAAGTAAGATCTGGCCAATCCAACCCACTGGTGTGGCTAGGTTTCCCTAATACTCCCCTTTCAGCCCTCGCTAATTCAATTACTGGGGTTTCTGTTTGGCTGGGGGTGCAGGATGTGGGGGTGAGCCTCTGTCCTGTCCTAATTGTCATTCCCTCTTTGAATAGCAAACACAAGGAGATGATGGATGGAGCGCTGAAACTTTTCAGACACTCACCCCCAGTCACAGATCTGGGTTGAATCCATCATCGTTCTTTAGCTCACTTCCCCACCCCACTTCAGACCCAGCCAATCAGTCTTGACCCTATTCCTCATGGGACCAGTCCAGCCCAAACTGCCCAGCCAGGTCTTCCCTGGACCGGAAACAAGCATCCTGGGACCGGTTTCAGGGAAACAGGCCTCATCAGCCAGGCTAGCTTGAATCCAGTGGCAAAGTGAGCAAGGGACCCACATCTGGGCATACCCTGCAACTTAGGGTGTGCAAAGCAAACACAAAGAGATGAAGGATAGAGCGCTGAAACTTTTCAGACACTTACCCCCAGTCACAGATCTGGGTTGAATCCATCATTGTTCTTTAGCTCACTTCGCCACCCCAGTTCAGACCCAGCCATATGCAAATCAGTCTTGACCCTGTACCTCATGAGAACAGTCCATCCCGAACTGCTAAGCCAGGTCTTCCCTGGACCGGAAACAAGCATCCTTAGACTACTTTCAGTGTAACACCACATATCAGCCAGGCTAGTTTGAATCCAGTGGCAAAGTGAGCAAGGGACCCACGTCTGGGAATACCCTGCCAACTTAGGGTGTGCAAAGCAAACACAAGGAGATGATGGATGGAGCGCTGAAACTTTTCATACACTCACCCCCAGTCACAGATCTGGATTGAATTCATCATCGTTCTTTAGCTCACTTCACCACCCCAGTTCTGTACTGGGGTGAATGTTTGGCATTATGCAGCATTATGTCCATCAATTGTTCTTTTTGCTTTTGTCACCCCAAGTGGGACGGCAATGCCCAGACGTGGGTCCCGTGCCCTGAATGCCACTGGAGTCAAGCTAGCCTGGCTGATGAGGGGTGATGCCCTGAGACCGGTCCCAGGATGCTGGTTTCCAGTCCAGGGAGGACCTGGCCTGGCAGTTCGGGCTGGACTGTTCCCATCGGGAACAGGGTCAAGACTGATTTGAATATGGCTGGGTCTGAACTGGAATGGCATGGGGAGCAAAAAAACAATGCATTTAGGCCCAGATCTCCGCACTGGGGTGAATGTTTGACATTGTGCTGCATTCTGTCCATCAATTGTTCTTTTTACATTCCCTCTTTGAATACGAGTTTGGCTACTCCACCCTCATTCTGCCTTTTGGTCTGCAGATCTCCTCCCACCAGTGTCCTTTGTCTCTATTCAGGCCACTTCACACCTCATCAGAGCAGTTTGGCTTAGCCTGCCAAAAACGGCCTATCAGGAGAGGCTGCTTGAAGGCTGGATTTTAGCACATCAGAAAAGCAAATTCTATAACTTCTTTTCTGCGATAGTTATAATAAATTCAACCTTGGCAAGTTGTTAGATTTATTCTATAATTTTAAGTCTTTGAATTATATTTTTAGCTCACTTCTATCACTAGTTATACTTTATTAAAGTATTCCCATGTTAGCCTATGGAGCCATTGTGCTACAATGGGAAAAACCAAATTGGCATTTTTTCCCTCAGGGCATGTAAAATATCTTTTAAAATGTCCCGCTTATAGTTACTATGCACTCTACCCTGGGGGCACCAAGGGTATGCCTTAGGGGTGACTTATATGTAAAAATAAGGTTGTTTAAGACTTTGGAAGTACCTTTAATTCTAAAGTCGAATTTGCATATAATTTTATTTTAAAAGCAACATGCAAAGCAGGGCTTTCTTTAAAATGACAGCAGGCAACAAAGCAGTGCACACTTTAGTGCATTAAATCTACTGGGCCTCCAAACCTACATGCCCAACCATATACTAGGGACTTACAGGTAGGTTGTCAGTACCAATTGTAGTCATACCTAATTACCATGTGCTTTTAATCAGAGTACAGACCCTGGGTCTGGTTAGCAGAGCCCAGGGTGCAGTCCGAGTCAGAAAACCAGCATATAGTAGTCAGAATGGGGGGACACTACAAAAAGCCCTGTTTTTTTACGCTGGCAAACTATAAAATGTCATGCATGTGAACTTGACAAAAAAGGAGGGAAGTGCAACAACTATCTCCAACTGGGCATCTAAAATCTAGCCCCAAATGTGCTTGAGCCTGAAGCGAATATGACGTGGTACCATTGACTTTCAGTTGTTTTTTTTTACGAAGTTTTATATAGCGCAAACTTGACCCGAAGGTATCAGGTATCGGAGCGCTTTAAAAAGCACCAGTTGCGTTACATGAGGACTGTTAGACCGGGCACCATTGGCGTGGGTCTCCCTTCCATTTTTTGCTGGTGCCTCTTATGTTCTTGCTGGTTTTAGATGCTTTTGGGCACTGTGCCACTGCTGTTCAGTGCCACAGTGCAAGTGCTCCCTATGGTAAATTGATGTATGGATTAGTGACTCCATGATTGGTTTGTTTGGCTTACTGTCAGACCCTAGTACAGTGCACTGCATGTGCCCAGGGCTTGTAAATCAAATGCTGCTGGTGGGCTTGCAGCACTGGTTGTGCCACCCACCGGAGCAGCTTGTAAAGTGTGTCTCAGGCCTGCCATTGCAGAGCCTGTGGGCAGTCTGGTACTGCCATGTTGACTGGGCAAGTGTACCCACTTGCCAGTCCCTAAACCTTCCCTTTTATACATATTAGTCACCCCTAAGGTAGGCCCAAGGGCAGGGTGCATTGTAGGTAAAAGGTAGGACATGCCCTGGTGTGTGTGGCATGTCCTAATAGTGAATTACAGCCATTTTCGTTTTTCACTATTGCAAGGCTACCTGTTCCCCATAGGCCAGAATGGGCAGTTAGATTATTACATCTTATAATCCTAACTAACTCAGGGAACCAGGTAGAAATTCGAGTTTAGTACGCCTGAACTCAGAATGATAAAATACATCTTTTAGTGAAGTTGGTTTTAACATTCTGTGTTTGAAAATACCACTTTTAGAAAGTAGGTATTTTCTTGCCTAACTATCCAAGCCTGCCTCTGCTAGGTTGTGTATTCCTTGTCTGGAGTTTGAGTGACAGGGGCTGGGGGCTTCCAGGAGACAGGGTGAGTCAGCACAGGGCTGAATAGAGAGATCTGCATGCAGATAGGAGGGAGGAGTTGCACCTGGGACCTGAATAGGGCTGTGCCTTTCCTCCACAATGCTGGCTCCACCTCCTGTGGTGTGTCTGATGTCCCTGGCCTACACTGTGAAAGGAAAGAAGGAGTCTTGTCAACAAAGTGCTCCAGGACTGACCAGAACTGGTTTTGGACTAGGCAAAGGCCTCTCTGCCTTCAGAGAACAAAGAGAAAAGTAGTATAAATATTGGGACCCAGACCCAAGAACTTTAGATCACTTCTGGGAATCAAGACGAACCTTTGCTGAGGAGAAGAACCAGGAAGCTGAAGGAGGAGACTACCCCTGTGCTGTGTGTTTGGGGGTTGGCCTGCAGTGGTTGCTTCATTGCCAAAGAAAGGAGAAAAGGACTGAGTGTGCTTTCTATCAACTTGAAGAAGAATCTCCAAGGGCTTGAACTAGAGCTTGCCTCCTGCCTGAAGTCTCAGGGATACAAGACTTCACCAACCAGCTCCCCCTGAATTCCCTTGCTGGGAATTGAAGTGCCTGCTGCTGTGCTGGGCCTTCTGAGAGACTGCGTGTCGCTGGGAGCTGGAAGCGCGACGCAACAACGAGAAGCGTGTCGCCGCCGCTGTCATCGCATCGCCGAGGAAGCGAGACGCCGCTGCCGCTGTCATCATCGCATCGCCGAAGCGCGGCGCATCGCCGGAGAAGCGGGACGCTGCCACAGAGGACATCGTTGCATCACCGGAGAAGCGCGTCGCAGGGCCTGTCGCGGCTCCAAAGATCATCGAGTCGCCGCACGGCCGTCGGGCGTGCACGCATCGCACCGACTTTGTCGCATCGCAGCCAAGCCGCCATTTTATCGCATCGCACCGGAGAAGAGTATCGCATCGAGGTGCCATCTGTCGCATCGCACCGGAGAGCAGTAAGAAACCGACGCATCACCTCCCCACACAGTAAGGAAGCGAGCAACAACTCCCCTGCGCAGCAGTAAGGAACCGACGCATCCACTCCCCTGAGTGTAAGGAACCGACGCATCACCTTCCCTGCGACCCTTTTGTTTTCTTTGCGTTACGCATTCAAGGTACATTGAGAGTAAAGTGTCGCATCTACAACTTGAGAGAACTGAACTATTTTATAACATTCTAAAGTCTATTTTTGAGTACAGTATTGTGGATTTTTGTTGTTTGGTCTTGTGTTAAGTCTATATAAAAATACTATTTTTATAATACAACCTGTGTGGTGTCCATCTGTAGTGTTGTCACTGTATTACTGTATGTGTTCACAAATGCTTTACACACTGCCTCTGAGATAAGCCTGCCTGCTCGTGCCAAGCTACCAAGGGGGTGAGCAGGGGTTATTTTAGGAGTGTAGCCCCTCACCCTGACTAGACTCAAGGGTCCCTATTTGTCACAGGCACCTACCTATGCCAACTAGAGACCCCCAAATCTAACATTGGTGGTCAGCGGTGAGGATTTGGACTTGCATTTGTGATTCATATACAGTGATTGGTGTACACTACTAGCGAGTGCAGACCATAACGCAACCACATACTTTTTGAGAATTTTTTTCCTTGGAACTTCTTTTCTATTTTTGATTCTTGAGAACTGCCAGTCTTTTTGCTACCATGAGCAAGACAGCATCCATAGTATCTGTAGACATTGTTTTGGAAGAAGAGAGAATTGATACTTACACTGTGCCTTATCTCAAAGCTTTGTGCAAGAAATTTAAAATCTCTGTGAAAGGCCTCACCAGGAAAGAGGAATACCAAAAGGTGCTGAGGGCCTGGGTAGAATCTAGGAATGCCAGTGAGCATCCTGAGGAGCCAGTAATGGAGGCAGAGGATTTAAATGAGCACCTTGAGGGGCCAGTGGGCCTAACTGGAGGGAAAGCACCTTCAGGGGCGGGCAGCAGTGTTTCTTCCAAAGGGTTGTCCCCAGGAGAGCTGGAGGACAGAGCAAGGGAGAGGATGCATAAATTGGAGCTAGCTAGGCTCAAAATGGATGGTCAGAAAGACATAGAGAGCAAGAAAATAGAGCTTGGGATGGAGTTAGAAATGAAGAAGTTAGCCTTAGAGGAAAAGAGAATGCATTTTGAGCATGAGAGAGGATTGAGGGAATTGGAACTCAAGGCCAAAAAGTTAGAGGTTCCTCCCTCTGGTGGCAGCATACCGCCAGTGCAGGTAGAAGCAAGAACCTACATTCCCAAAGATGTAGTTAAAGATTTCCACAAGAATGAGGATATTGGTCAGTGGTTTAGGGCTTAAGAAGCTGCAATGTTGGCCCACCGGGTCCCTGAGAAGGATTGGGGAGCGGGGTTGTGGGGCCGCTTTGTTAGTGACGGGAGGGACACTTTGTTGGATTTGCCTACAGAGGAGCAGATCAATCAATCAATCAATCACAGAATTTGTAGAGCGCACTACTTACCCGCGAGGGTCTCAAGGCGCTGGGGAGAAAAAAAGGGGGGGGGGGTGCTGCTACTGGTCGAACAACCAGGTCTTGAGTAGCCTCCTGAAGGTCAGCAGGTCTTGGGTCTGTCGTAGGGTTAATGGAAGGGTGTTCCAGGTCTTGGCGGCGAGGTGGGAGAAGGATCTGCCGCCGGTGGTTGTTCTTCGGATGCGAGGGACGTTGGCGAGGGAGAGGTCGGCGGAGCGGAGCTGGCGGTTGGGGACGTAGAAGAAGAGTCGTCTGTTGAGGTAGGCTGGGCCAGTCTTGTGGAGTGCCTTGTGTGCGTGGATGAGGAGTTTGAAGGAGATTCTCCTGTCGACGGGGAGCCAGTGCAGGTTCCTCAGGTGGGGGGTGATGTGGCTGTGGCGTGGTACATTGAGGATCAGGCGTGTGGAGGCGTTTTGTATGCGTTGCAGTCGCTTGATGAGCTTGGCCAGGGCTCCCGCGTAGAGGGCGTTCCCATAGTCAAGTCTGCTACTGACGAGGGCCTGGGTGACTGTTCTTCTTGTATCTGTCGGGATCCACCTGTAGATCTTGCGAAGCATGCGGAGGGTGTTGAAGCAGGAGGAGGAGACTGCGTTGACTTGCTTGGCCATGGAGAGCGTTGAGTCGAGGATGACTCCCAGGTTGCGTGCGTGGTCGGTGGGTGTCGGGGCTGCTCCCAGTGTCGTTGGCCACCCGGAGTCGTCCAAGGCTGAGGGGTTGGAGCCAAAGATGAGGACCTCAGTCTTGTCCGTGTTCAGCTTTAGTCGGCTGATCTTCATCCAATCGGCAACGGCCTTCATTCCTTCATGGAGGTTGGATTTGGCGGCGAGGGGGTCCTTGGTGAGGGAGAGGATCAGTTGAGTGTCATCGGCGTAGGAGATTATGTTGAGGTCGTGCTGTCTGGCGATGCGTGCGAGCGGGGCCATGTAGATGTTGAACAGTGTTGGGCTGAGGGATGATCCCTGGGGTACGCCGCAGATGATCTCGGAGGCTTCGGATCGGAATGGTGGGAGGCGGACTCTCTGGGTTCTGCCGGCGAGGAAGGAGGTGGGCCATTCCAGGGCCTTGTCTCGGATCCCTGCGTCGTGGAGGCGTGTGCGTAGAGTGCGGTGGCAGACAGTGTCGAAGGCGGCGGAGAGGTCCAGCAGGATGAGGGCTGCGGTCTCACCGTTGTCCAGCAGGATCCTGATG
This sequence comes from Calotriton arnoldi, assembly GCA_963921515.1. Taxonomy (NCBI): domain Eukaryota; kingdom Metazoa; phylum Chordata; class Amphibia; order Caudata; family Salamandridae; genus Calotriton; species Calotriton arnoldi. The sequence goes on from CAWUFW010017580.1 coordinate 192,259, forward strand.
TCGTCGGTGGCGGCGATGAGGGCAGTCTCAGTGCTGTGGTTGCTGCGGAACCCTGTTTGGGATGGGTCCAGGATGCTGTTTTCTTCGAGGTATCGGGTTAGCTGTTTGTTGACGATCTTCTCGATGACCTTGGCTGGGAACGGAAGCAGGGAGATGGGCCGGAGGTTCTTGAGGTCTCTCGGGTCCACCTTGGGTTTTTTGAGTAGGGCGTTGATCTCTGCGTGTTTCCAGCTCTCTGGGAAGGTCGCGGTCTCGAAGGAGAGATTGATAACGTTGCACAGGTGGGGTGCGATGGAGCTGCTGGCTTTGTTGAAGATGTGGTGCGGGAAAGGGTCTGACAGGGAGCCGGAGTGTATTGTGCTCATGGTCTTGATGGTATCATCGATGTTCACGCTGGCCCAGGCTGGCAGGGGGTCGTGGTCGATGGTGTGCGGCGGGTCTGGTGCATCGATCTTAGTTGGGGCTGTCTGGGTGTTGAAGCTGTCGTGGATGTCGGCGATCTTGCAGTGGAAGAAGGTGGCGAGGGAGTCGCACAGGGCTTGCGACAGCGGGATGTCATTGGTGTTGGAGCTGGGGTTGGAGAGTTCCTTCACGATGTTGAAGAGCTCCTTGCTGTTGTGTGCATTGTTGTCGAGGCGGTCTTTGAAGGAGATTCTCTTGGCGGACTTGATGAGGTGGTGGTGGTTACGGATGGCGTCTTTGTGGGCTGCGTGGCTGTCCGGTGTCTTATCACTGTGCCATTTCTTCTCTAGTTTCCGGCAGGTACGCTTGGAAGCTAGGAGTTCCGAGGTGAACCAGCTGGCTCTTTTGGTGGTGTCACTGTAGGTGAGTTTTTCAGCGGGCGAGGGTGTTGGCACAGTCGTCTATCCATCGTCTGAGGTTGCAGGCAGCGTCGTCGGTGTTGGATGGGTCGGAGGGAGGGCTGAGAGCGAGGTTTGCCCGTAGTTGGTCTTCGGTGACTTTGCTCCAGCAGCGGCGTGGGATCTGTTGGGTGCGGTGGTGTGTGGTGGGTTTCTGGAAGGTGAAATGGATGCAGCGGTGGTCGGTCCAGAGGAGTTCCGTGGTGTGGCTGAAGGAGACGTTGGAGCTTGAGGAGAAGATGGGGTCAAGCGTGTGGCTGGCGGAATGGGTCGGTGTTGTGACGAGCTGTCTCAGTCCGAGGTTGGCGAGGTTGTCGATCAGGGTGGTGGAGTTGCTGTCGTTGTTGTTCTCCAGGTGAAAGTTCAGGTCTCCGAGGAGGATGTAGTCGGTAGAGGTCAGGGCGTGCGTGCTGATGAAGTCGGCGATGGAGTCGCTGAACTGGGGTCGGGGCCCGTGGGGTCTGTAGACAAGGGTGCCTCTAAGGGTGGTGTTGGGGTCCGTGTGGATCTGGAAGTGCATGTGTTCGGCGGTGCTGAGAGTGTGGTCGGTGCTGGTCGAGACCCTGATGGTGTTCTTGTGGACGATGGCGATTCCTCCTCCTACTGCATTGATGCGGTCTCTACGGGTGATCTTATAGCCGTCTGGGATGGCTATGGCGATGTCGGGTGCGGAGGAGTCGTTCATCCAGGTCTCTGTCAGGAAGGCGACGTCTGGTGATGATGTGTCGAGCAGGTCCCAGAGCTCGACGGCGTGTTTGCGTGCGGAGCGGGTGTTCAGTAGGATGCATAGGAGGTGGTTGAGGTACTTCTTGGCGGGCGCTTCGGTGGCTCTGAGGCTGGTGTAGCTGCAGTTCCGGCAGGTGAAGGGACCATGGGTGCGTTTCGGGGCGGCCTTGAAGCAGTTGTGTGTCCGTCCGGGGTTGAGAGCGTGGAGTGTGGTGGCATCGTATCGGCGTCGGTCCTCAAGGCTGGAGCGGGGGGCGCACGGCCCAGGGGTTCTGGCGCTGGGCGCAGTCCAGGTGCAGACGGGCGCAGACGGGCTTGCCTTAGGCGCGCCATATATGGGGAGGTGGGAGGGAGGAGCAGCGAATGGGCAGTCAGGCGGGCGGGGCCGCAGGGGACGCAGCGGCGGGAGTGGAGAGAGGCAACGAGGGGTACAGAAAGCAAAACTGGACACAGAAAATGGGGGCAACAAGGGGTACAGAAAGCAAAACTGGACACAGAAAATGGGGGCAACGAGGGGTACAGAAAGCAAAACTGGACACAGGAAATGGGGGCAACGAGGGGTACAGAAAGCAAAACTGGACACAGAAAATGGGGGCAACGAGGGGTACAGAAAGCAAAACTGGACACAGAAAATGGGGGCAACGAGGGGGAACAGAAGGCAAAGTTGGGCTCAGAAAATGGGGGCAACGAGGGGAAACAAAAGCAAAATTGGGCACAGAAAATGGGGGCAACGAGGGGGAACAGAAGGCAAAGTTGGGCTCAGAAAATGGGGGCAGCGAGGGGAAACAAAAAGCAAAATTGGGCACAGAAAATGGGGGCAACGAGGGGGAACAGAAGGCAAACGGGCACCGAGGCAACAAGCAGAGGGGCGAGCTTACCAGCAGCAGCAGCGGGCAGGACAACACAGGCGGAGCTGTGTGGCGGGGGAGCGACCTACCTGGCAAGGTCAAGGGTCGCTCCCCCGCCACACAGGGGGAGAATTTTTTTCCTTGGAACTTCTTTTCTATTTTTGATTCTTGAGAACTGCCAGTCTTTTTGCTACCATGAGCAAGACAGCATCCATAGTATCTGTAGACATTGTTTTAGAAGAAGAGAGAATTGATACTTACACTGTGCCTTATCTCAAAGCTTTGTGCAAGAAATTTAAAATCTCTGTGAAAGGCCTCACCAGGAAAGAGGAATACCAAAAGGCGCTGAGGGCCTGGGTAGAATCTAGGAATGCCAGTGAGCATCCTGAGGAGCCAGTAATGGAGGCAGAGGATTTAAATGAGCACCTTGAGGGGCCAGTGGGCCTAACTGGAGGGAAAGCACCTTCAGGGGCGGGCAGCAGTGTATCTTCCAAAGGGTTGTCCCCAGGAGAGCTGGAGGACAGAGCAAGGGAGAGGATGCATAAATTGGAGCTAGCTAGGCTCAAAATGGATGGTCAGAAAGACATAGAGAGCAAGAAAATAGAGCTTGGGATGGAGTTAGAAATGAAGAAGTTAGCCTTAGAGGAAAAGAGAATGCATTTTGAGCATGAGAGGATTGAGGGAATTGGAACTCAAGGCCAAAAAGTTAGAGGTTCCTCCCTCTGGTGGCAGCACACCGCCAGTGCAGGTAGAAGCAAGAACCTACATTCCCAAAGATGTAGTTAAAGATTTCCACAAGAATGAGGATATTGGTCAGTGGTTTAGGGCTTATGAAGCTGCAATGTTGGCCGACCGGGTCCCTGAGAAGGATTGGGGAGCGGGGTTGTGGGGCCGCTTTGTTAGTGACGGGAGGGACACTTTGTTGGATTTGCCTACAGAGGAGCAGATGTCCTATACCCACATGAAGGGAGCCCTAATGTCCAGATTTGGTTTGACTCCAGAGCTATATAGACAAAGGTTTAGAAATTGCAGAAAACTGAAGTCTACCACTTGGGTGGAATATGTGTCTTTCTTTTGCAGAGCATTGGATGGTTGGGTGAAGGGTAGCAAAGTAGATAATTTTGAGGCGCTCTATGATTTGCTTGCATGGGAGCACTTGTCAAATAACTGTTTTCCAGAGCTACGCCAGCATCTTATTGATAGCAAGCTGACTAACCCTAGGAAGCTTGCTGAGGAGAGCGGACCGCTGGGTGAGCACCCGGGTCCAGAAGGGTCATGTGGGAGACTTCGCCAAAGGTGGGCAAGGTCCCCAGCAGAAGAGTGGGGGGACAAGGGTAAACAGAGGGAGTTCCAGAAAGGGCCCCAAAGTAATCCCCAAGGGAACCAAGGGAAAGGTTCCCAGCCTCCCCTGAGAAGATGGCAGTGGCCCCGACAGATAAGCCTGTTCACAAGGGGCCCAAGAACTGTTTTAAGTGTGGTCTAGTAGGCCACTGTTCTTATGATGCTAGATGTCCCTTGTATGGGAAGACAGCACCCACTGGTGCACCACCCCAGCAGTTGGCTAGTGTAGCCCTGGGGAGGAGATGGGTGCCCAAGGTGGGTGGGGTCCCGCAGAGATGTCCCTTGTCTCTTTAGGAGACTGTGAGGTGGTCCCCAGGACCCAACTGCCTGATAACACTAAAAAATACAGGCAGTGGGTGACCATCAATGGCAAGAGGGTGGAAGCTCTTAGAGACACCGGAGCCAGTGTGACAGCTGTCAGTTGTCGGTTGGTGTCTGAAGAGCAGGTAGTCCCAAATGCATTTTTCCCAGTTGTTGCCGCTGACAACACAGAGAGCCACTGCAAGGTGGCACAGGTTCCCTTTGAGTGGGGGGGGTCTCAGGGACTCTTCAAGTAGCTGTGAGACCAGCCATGCCTGTTGAATGTCTGTTAGGTAACGATTTGGAGAGCTCCCCTTGGGCTAAGGTGGAGCGGAGAGCTCATTTGGAGATGTTGGGTTTGCCTGAGTGGGCCTGCGTGACCACTCGGTCTACGGCAGCCAGTAAGGGTGTTCAAGAGGACCTGGAGCCTGAGAAAATGGCCCAGGTGCCTGCCTTAAAGAAAAGAGGTAGGGGGCCTGGGAAACCGGCCCCTGAGGTTCCCACGGCCCAGGAGGAGGCGGACCCTGAGGGGGATGCCCTGGAGCCTACTGGGGAAGAGATTGCTGAACTGGGATACCTGCCTGAGCTGACCCATTGGCAGCAGGAAGGAGGTCCCTCCAGGGAAGAGTTCTGTGAGGAGCAGAACAAGTGCCCTTCTCTTGTGGGTTTGCGGCAGCAGGCTGCAAACCAGGCAGCAGGTGATCAGTCTGGATCACATTGGATCCCTTGGGAGAATGGTCTCCTGTATAGTGAGCCTAAGGTTGCTGAGCCTGGGTCAGCCCGTGTGCTGGTGGTACCCCAGCGCTTCAGAGCCTTCCTACTGGGGCTGGCTCATGATGTGCCTTTAGCAGGACATTTGGGGCAGGACAAGACCTTTGAAAGGCCTGTCACCCATTTTTATTGGCCCCAAATGCGCAAGAGTTCAGACACTCATTGCAGGACCTGTCAGACTTGCCAGGCAAGTGGAAAGAGTGGGAGGAAGCGCAAGGCTCCTCTCCAGCCATTCCCTGTGGTCAGCACCCCCTTTGAAAGGGTGGGCATTGACATTGTGGGGCCTCTGGATCCCAAGACAGCCATGGGCAACAGGTTCATCCTGGTCTTGGTGGACCATGCCACCCGGTACCCGGAAGCCATCCCTCTCAGGACAGTGACGGCCCCCGTGGTGGGACGTGCACTGATGGGGATTTTCTCCCGCGTGGGGTTTCCCAGAGAGGTGGTGTCAGACCGAGGTACCAACTTCATTTCCAAGTATATGAAGTCCCTGTGGCAGGAGTGTGGTGTAACCTACAAGTTCACCACTCCTTACCACCCCCAAGGTAATGGGCTGGTTGAGAGATTCAACCGGACCCTCAAAAGGCATGATTATGGGTCTTGAGGCACCCATGAGGCGTAAGTGGGACGTCCTCTTACCATGCCTTCTCTTTGCTTACGGTGAGGTGCCACAGAAATCTCTAGGGTTCAGTCCCTTTGAGCTTCTCTATGGACACCCAGTGAGAGGACCTTTGAGTTTGGTCAAGGAAGGCTGGGAGCAATCTCCCAGGAAACCTCCCCAGGATGTATATAGCTACATGCTGGCCTTTAGGAACCAAACTAGGCGATTCAGAAAACTCGCTGAGGTGAATCTGGAAGCCAGCCAGGAGGAGATGAAGCGGTGGTACGACCAGAATGCCACTCTGGTTGATCTTCAGCCTGGTCAGAAAGTGTGGGTCATGGCCCCAGTGGAGCCCTGTGCGCTCCAGGATAAGTGGACCGGACCATTTGAGGTGGTGGAGCGCAAGAGTCCGGTTACATACTTGGTGGACTTGCTGTCTCCCAGGAACCCCTTGCGGGTCCTGCATGTCAACCGCCTGAAGACCCACTTAGAGAGGTCCGAAGTGGGCATGCTCCTAGCAACAGATGCTGGAATGGAGGAGGAAACTGAGCCTCTTCCTGACCTCCTGTGTGCAACCGAGCAAGATGGGTCAGTGGATGGAGTGAACCTCTCTTCCACCCTGACCCCTGAGCAGCAGAATGACTGTCACCAGTTGCTGGGACAGTTTTCTGACCTGTTCTCCCTGATTCCCAGTGTCACTGATTGGTGCGTCCATGATGTAGACACTGGGGACAGTCCTCCTGTCAAGCACAAAACTTACAGGGTGAGAGCTTGCATCAAGGAGGAGGTCTCCAAGATGCTTGCGTTGGGGGTGATTGAGTCCTCTAACAGTCCTTGGGCCAGCCCAGTGGTCTTGGTCCTAAAGGCTGCCGCACCGGGTGTTTTGTCTTGTGGATTGTTACCTGCCTTGTTATGTTGGCCTAGGCCTGGCTGCCATGCTGCTTTTCTTTGCGCACGTTACACTGAGCCGGGCCTTCCTCGCCCTTTGCTCGTGCCAAGTTCTTTTGCACTGTCTGCATTTTCTGTTGTTCACCTTTTTGGGCTCAGTCTGCACAAACATGTACAAGGTCGCATAACAATGTATTTTGGTTCTTCCTGATATGGCCAGTCTCGCGCACCCAGACATAACATTATGTGCAATTGCCATGAAGAATTGGGTATATAAAGACACCCGTGCTTTTGTGCTTTATATAACCCACGCCACCAATAACGCTGCTGCAAGATGGAAACCGTAGCTGGCACACCTGCATGAGCAGAAGCCATGCCTTCGTGTGCAGCTGATATCAAGGCACTCCTGCGGTCCGCGTTGGGGATCAGCCGATCTCCAACGTCAGGTATAGTTACATAAGGAACCTGATCGGGACTTAATGTGTAAGAATACTTGGAAGGAAAACCTGTAGGGTAATTATTACCTTCCTTGGTTGCAGCAATTGCTGCTAATATAACAGGGTCTATTTTAGACATGGACCTGGTAACCGCTGCTACTGAACACGTGACTACAGCTGAACGGGCAGCTTCATCTGCCAGATCGTTACCAATAGCGTGTGCGCCCACCCGCTGATGGCCTAAGGTGTGAACCACCTGTGTGAGGGGCAGACGTTGTTGCAATTCTGCCACTCGAACCCAAAGCATTTTATGTGCACTGCGTGTGCCCAGGGCTTGTAAATCAAATGCTGCTGGTGGGCTTGCAGCACTGGTTGTGCCACCCACCGGAGCAGCTTGTAAAGTGTGTCTCAGGCCTGCCATTGCAGAGCCTGTGGGCAGTCTGGTACTGCCATGTTGACTGGGCAAGTGTACCCACTTGCCAGTCCCTAAACCTTCCCTTTTATACATATTAGTCACCCCTAAGGTAGGCCCAAGGGCAGAGGTGCATTGTAGGTAAAAGGTAGGACATGCCCTGGTGTGTGTGGCATGTCCTAATAGTGAATTACAGCCATTTTCGTTTTTCACTATTGCAAGGCTACCTGTTCCCCATAGGCCAGAATGGGCAGTTAGATTATTACATCTTATAATCCTAACTGACTCAGGGAACCAGGTAGAAATTCGAGTTTAGTACGCCTGAACTCAGAATGATAAAATACATCGTTTAGTGAAGTTGGTTTTAACATTCTGTGTTTGAAAATACCACTTTTAGAAAGTAGGTATTTTCTTGCCTAACTATCCAAGCCTGCCTCTGCTAGGTTGTGTATTCCTTGTCTGGAGTTTGAGTGACAGGGGCTGGGGGCTTCCAGGAGACAGGGTGAGTCAGCACAGGGCTGAATAGAGAGATCTGCATGCAGATAGGAGGGAGGAGTTGCACCTGGGACCTGAATAGGTCTGTGCCTTTCCTCCACAATGCTGGCTCCACCTCCTGTGGTGTGTCTGATGTCCCTGGCCTACACTGTGAAAGGAAAGAAGGAGTCTTGTCAACAAAGTGCTCCAGGACTGACCAGAACTGGTTTTGGACTAGGCAAAGGCCTCTCTGCCTTCAGAGAACAAAGAGAAAAGTAGTATAAATATTGGGACCCAGACCCAAGAACTTTAGATCACTTCTGGGAATCAAGACGAACCTTTGTTGAGGAGAAGAACCAGGAAGCTGAAGGAGGAGACTACCCCTGTGCTGTGTGTTTGGGGGTTGGCCTGCAGTGGTTGCTTCATTGCCAAAGAAAGGAGAAAAGGACTGAGTGTGCTTTCTATCAACTTGAAGAAGAATCTCCAAGGGCTTGAACTAGAGCTTGCCTCCTGCCTGAAGTCTCAGGGATACAAGACTTCACCAACCAGCTCCCCCTGAATTCCCTTGCTGGGAATTGAAGTGCCTGCTGCTGTGCTGGGCCTTCTGAGAGACTGCGTGTCGCTGGGAGCTGGAAGCGCGACGCAACAACGAGAAGCGTGTCGCCGCCGCAGCCGCTGTCATCGCATCGCCGAGGAAGCGAGACGCCGCTGTCATCATCGCATCGCCGAAGCGCGGCGCATCGCCGGAGAAGCGGGACGCTGCCACAGAGGACATCGTCGCATCACCAGAGAAGCGCATCGCAGGGCCTGTCGCGGCTCCAAAGATCATCGAATCGCCGCACGGCCGTCGCACCGACGTTGTCGCATCGCAGCCAAGACGCCATTTTATCGCATCGCACCGGAGAAGAGTATCGCATCGAGGTGCCATCTGTCGCATCGCACCGGAGAGCAGTAAGAAACCGACGCATCACCTCCCCACACAGTAAGGAAGCGAGCATCAACTCCCCTGCGCAGCAGTAAGGAACCAACGCATCCACTCCCCTGAGTGTAAGGAACCGACGCATCACCTTCCCTGCGACCCTTTTGTTTTCTTTGCGTTACGCATTCAAGGTACATTGAGAGTAAAGTGTTGCATCTACAACTTGAGAGAACTGAACTATTTTATAACATTCTAAAGTCTATTTTTGAGTACAGTATTGTGGATTTTTGTCGTTTGGTCTTGTGTTAAGTCTATATAAAAATACTATTTTTATAATACAACCTGGGTGGTGTCCATCTGTAGTGTTGTCACTGTATTACTGTATGTGTTCACAAATGCTTTACACACTGCCTCTGAGATAAGCCTGCCTGCTCGTGCCAAGCTACCAAGGGGGTGAGCAGGGGTTATTTTAGGAGTGTAGCCCCTCACCCTGACTAGACGCAAGGGTCCCTATTTGCCACAGGTACCTACCTATGCCAACTAGAGACCCCCAAATCTAACAAGGACACATTCATTTTTATTAGGCACGGGGAGATTAAGTGATTTGCCCAGAATCACAGGATGTTCAGCGTCATTGCCGAGACTCGAACCCAGTTCCGCAGATTCGAGGTCGAATGCCCTAGCCGTTAGTCCAACTCCTCTCCCCTAGTTTGCTGCAGTATTTCAGTTCCACATATATTTTAACAATTTGAATGCACTCAGTGACCTGGAAAGTGTAACACAGTTAAAGGACAGCAATGTGGTAGGAAATGCTCATCTTTTGTATGGTACCCCCAGCTTTTAACCCTATCTGTTTTTGTTGGCTGTAGAACTCTGTGCACTTTACCTGTGCTAACAAGTAGTAAAGTGCCTGTGCTCCCCTTTATACATGGCAAAATTGGCATAACCCTAATTGGCATTTTTAACTTATCTTTAAGTCCTTAGTATATGGGACAAGGTGAATCCAGGGACTGTAAGTTAAATGCTACTAGTGAACTGCAGCAAATATTGACCCATCGACTATAGTAGCAATGCAAACATGACTTCAGGCCTAGCATTGTAGCCTGACTGAATCAGTTTTTAAATTGCATTTCAACCTGCCACACACTTTTGACATCTAACACTTCTTTGTAAATATTAATGCATTAATGCCCCCACAAGTAGGACTTATAGCCCATATGGCAGGTTGCATAGTATTTAAAAGTAGGACACATATAAAGTTAATGTTAAACATGTCATTACAGTGACTAGCACCTAAATGTTATTTTCTCTGTAGCAAGGCAACCTGTTCCATAAAAAAAAACACTTGTGATGGACTATTACATTTAATAATGCTCTCTGTGGTTAAGAAACGCATTTATTGACTCTTTGTAATATGTATTAAAACCCCAATTTGCTGTTGAAGTCCAATGTTTTATAAATATTGAGGAAAAGGTACTTTCGGAGTGTCACCTTTTCCCTGCCTAAAGCTTCTTAAGGCTAATTTGCATTAGCCTCCAGCTGAGCCCTCTGAGTTTTCAAGACCTGAATGAGGTGTGAAAACCGCTCCCAGAGCAGAGACAAAGGCCTGAGCATGGATAAGTGTTTTCTGTTCCTCTGGCAGGATCACTATTTGGAGAGTGCCCAGGAATTTAATTTCCTTCAAAGAGGCCTTCCCTGTCAAACAGATGTCAGATGACATCTTGGCATGCCCCTTCTTTTGTGCCCTAAGTCAGGTTGTCACCAATCCCAGTGGGGAGAGAGCTGCCCTTAAAACTGGTTTGAAGTTACCAGAAAGGAGGGGTTGCTCATTTCCCAGGCAACCCCTCTGGAGTTGACAGACAGGCTCTGGTTTCACCATCTTGGATTTAGGCAGAGAGGGGTACTGTGGGATTATTTGCAGACGTCACAGAGGAAATTCTGCAGAGGTGAGGTTAGGGTAAACCCTGGGAACTTTTACTCCATTTGTTAGGAAGGAGCCAGCAGCCACCCCTACACAGCTGGTGCCAAGCATAACTGCTGCAACCCCGGTACCCACCTCAGAATACTACTTGACCTGAGGACATTCAGAAGAGGACTGAACCTGATGTGTGGGGCCTTGGAGGGGACCTGAAGGACTGGCCTGCTCCCTCTTGTACCCAGGACAAAAAAATGGACTCCAAGGGTTATAATGTTGACTTCATGTTCAAGCTACAGGGACACACCAAGGTACAAGAGGCCTTTTCTGAATATTCCCAGCTGACTAGGTCCAAGTAGATCGAACCTGTACCCTGCTGGTGGCCTCTGCCGAAGTGAGTCCTGATCCCCAAATGCTGTTCCTGAGGTCCTGGAACCCTTGGCTGGGCGAACTGGAATTCTCTTGCAACCCCTGAAAGACTATGATTTATAAACTTTTTGGTTCCAGGATAAACCAGCAATGCTGATCCATCCAAAGTTTGTTGTCTCTTGTGAGAAACTGGGTTAGTGGTTGAGGGGTGTGAAACGCTTCTCAAGCAACAACCACAATATTTGTCAGGTTGAACTACAAAAGTCACTATATTAACCTGTGCTTACCCCTCTCTTAGCTTAGCACAAAAGCAGTCAGGCTTAACTTAGAGGAAATGTGTAAACTATTTATGCAGACCACAAATGCAATAAAGTGAAAATACAAGACAAGAAAAACCCCACACCAATTTAGAAAAATGGAGTGAAATTCAGTAAATAAAATGAGACCAAAACAACAAAAAGGTCTAGATAAAAGTAGCACCAAAAGGCGCAAAGTGCTATATGGGGGTAGCTGGTCATGCTAGACAGGAACAAATTTCAAGGCCAACTGTAATGGAGCGCAGGCCGGGCACAGGACCAAGTTTGGCCTGCTGAGGAATATACCTTATGTCCTTGGTACGCAGTTCTAGCGACATTGCTTTACAAGACTTTGTGTTGCCTGATACCGGTTCTGACGGGGCTGTGCGGCGAGGCTTTGCATCACCCGGCGTTCATTCTGATAAAAATTTCAGGTGTGCGGCGATGCTTTGAAAGACTGCACCGGATTTGATGGAACCTTCATCTAGGCCAGGAGGAGTTCTTCTTATATCAGCCACGGATCCAGTGCCTATGAATGCACCTCTTGGGAATAGGGAACTAACCCAGTAGAGGCCAGCAGGGCCCAGGCTGGTACAGTTGCAGCAAGTCAGCTGGGCAGTTGCAAGGAGTCCTTTTGAGCTTGTTATGTCCCTGTAGCTCTGAATAGGAAGTGAGTCAGCTGACTCTTGGAGTCACTTCAGGTCTCCTGGGATAAAAAGTGCAGGTTCAGTCTTCCTTCTCAGATATCAGGGCAGTCCTCAGCAAGCAGGGCCACCCTATGGCAGCAGGGCAGTCCTTCTTCTGTAGTATCCTCAGGTCTATGACTGTACTGAAGAGTGGGTCTGATGGTTCCATTTTTATACCTGGTATCCCGGAAGAAACTTCTGGAGTTTTCCCCCACAAATGATTCTAGAATTATCTTCCTCCCTGTCCTGGTCCCAGGATGTCTGGAATAGTAAAAGCAGTGTGTGAAGTTCTTTGTGAATGCAGGCAGCAGCCCTTATTGAAAACAAGTGTAATGGATGGCAGCTCCGCCCCCACCCTTCTTGTCAGAATGGCCCAAAATGCCAATACCCATTCTCACTTTGTGATACTATGTGGGAGAAATACACATAGGCCAACCACCAACTACACCTATCATGTGGCCCAGGATACAGGCTGCAGGCACCAGTTAAGACAAGAAAATGCCAACTTTTAATTTCAGTTTTGTATGGATAAGGGGTAGTTTATGGGGCAACACGAGTTTCTAGGTATTAATTAGGTGCAGGATATGAGAGTAGGTTTTTGTTTTCATGGGGTTTCATACTGTTGAACTGTTGTGGTGATTGTGAGGGTGGTTAAGGGAGGTGACTCTTGGTTGGGTTAAGGGTTATGATTATCTTGTTTTTTGTTTCTTGAGACATTAAGCAGAGTGGTTGGCTAAGCGTATCTTTCTAATTTTTTACATCGACCCCTGACGAAGAACCAGATAGGTTCGAAATGCATTGGGTTATACCGAAAGTCTTGTTGTAAAATATGATTGACTGCACACGCTCATGTTAAAGCCTGGATTGGCAACAGAAAGCGTTTTGAAAATGCATGAATAAAAGTATTCAGTGCAATCTACCTGTCTCCGGATTGATTCTACATAAATACAGAGATTATGATAACTAATCTGATAAATTAACTGGTTTAGCATGGATTACTTGGTTTACAGTGAAAGCTTGGTTTACATGGAATACTTTGTTTCCTCAAAGCAGTGCAGCAGCTAGGGCCGCAAAATGCGGCACCTTTTTTCTGTGTCTTTGACATACTGTGATGGGACGATTCACAGTGCTGTTTTGCACGCACGTATATTGGCAGTTTCAGCAAAAATTAACAAGAAGATAAGGGAAGGAGTGCATTCGCTATTCTATTTACATTAACTTTAAAAAGTGGCATTTTCAGAATTGTGACTTAAAACCCAACTTTACCATTAAAGAGGGTTTTAAATTGCAGTTAGAGTGTAAACATGACATTCTCCCAATCAAGAATTATGACTTATTTAAAGTAAAAAGGTAGCTCAATGATATTCTATGAGAGAGGTAGGCCTTGCAGTAGCAAACAACTAATTTGAGAGTTTTTCACTACAAGGACATGTAATACTTAACAGCACATGTCCAACTTCTTAAATACAACCCGCCCTGTCCAGTGGGCTGTTTAGGGTCTACACTAGGGGTGACTTATATGTAGTAAAAAGGAAGGTTTAGGCCGGACAAAATGTTTATTTTTCCAGGTTGAAATGGCACTTTAAGGCTGAACTCACATGCCTCAATGGCAGACCTCAGACAGGTTTAAAGGGCTACTTAAGGGGTGGCACAATGAGTGCTGCAGGCCCACTAGTAGCATTTAATTTACAGGCCCTGGGAGCATGTAGTACCACTTAACCAGAAACGTATAAGTAAATTAAATGTGCCAATTGGGTGTAAGCTAATTGCACCATGTTTAAAGGAGAGAGAGAGACTATTTTTGGTTATTTATTCACTGTGAGGTCACACCATTCCAAATATGTAGGATGGCATTATTTGTGAACATATTAGTGAGAGGAAATGTTTTTTGCAGATTCATGCCACTTTTTGACTATTAGGTAGTGGTGTAATGACTCTGTAATGCACTGGACCCTGCCAAGTAGGCATCATTGCCAGTGCTTTGAACCTTAAAACGTGTACATCTAATTGGTTCACTCACAATTGGCATATTCTAACTTACTTATAGGTCCCTAGAAAATGGTACCAGGGGTACACAGGGTCAGTAATTTTAAAGTGTCTCTTGTGGACTGCATTACTTATTGTGCTACCACAAGTGTGACAAAGCAAAGCATGTCTCCCAGCCCTCCTTCGCTGGCTGGTAGAGTGATTTTCAGTCTGCTAATTTGACTTTTCTATTTAAAGTAATGGCAAAGCCCAAACCTTCCTTTTTACCATACCCCGTTGGCAAGTGCAGGTTTATCCACTGACAACTCAGAAGTGCTAACATGGAATGGGACTGCTACATATGGTACTTCGAGGTATCAAAAGAATCGTTGCATTAAACCTGACTAGTTGCTCAAGTCAAACTTAATCTAACTATTGCACAAATGGCAACTGAAAGTTGCCATTTTGTTGCCCAAAGTTTAAAATGACCGTTTTGGGTTGCTGGCCATGACACAGCCTTCTGCCCTCTTCGGGGGAGGTGTGAATGACTTTCATGTTGGAACATAAAGGGCCTGCCGTTGGAAGTGGTGTGACCTCCTCATGGCAGGAAGGCCAAACATGGTGTGCGCTCAAAAAGTGAGCTTCAAAGGGGAAGCGACCTTCGAATGGCAAATGCTGGATACACACGAAAGGGGCTGTTCTTTATTTTTTTTGCAGGCACACTAACCTAGGAGACAGAGAGAGGGAAACCATTGCCAAAGTGTTTTTTCTGTGGCCCTTTAGCTCCCAAGTAGCCACATTTTAGGAAGGGCTAGTGAGCTCCACATGCCAAGATAAGGGTTCTGCCATATTGAGCCCCAGGAAGACCCCCATCACCGGCTAAACATCCTTGAGCATCTTCACATACTGCAACCCTTGTATCAGGAACACTCCATTAAAGTCTAAGGAAGTTGAACCACAGAACCTGGAGCTGGACTGAAGGACTGCTTTGACAGCAAGGTAACTGTTCTATTCGACCTTATTGGTCCCAGTGACTGCCTCCTTGCCAGAGTTGGTCACCAGAAAAGTACCTTTAAAGTTGTTTTCAAGTTGTGTGCTGCTGACCCTCAACCATGAGTTGCAGTAGCTGACAATGATTCATTACGCTCAGTGAAAATCTGTAATTTATTATTGCTTTAGAAATTCGTATCACCAGAACACTCCAGTAGACTTTTGTTGTTGTCTATTTAAAGATAAAAATACAACCTTTTATATAAATTGGTATTGGAGTGGATTTTTGTATTGTGTTTTCTTCTTATTCACTGCTATGGTACTTCTTAATACTTTAAACTTGGTCCTTCGATAAAGCTTGACTGCTGAGAGTCACAGCTACCCAGTGTTGAACTAAGGTTTTTCAAACAAACCTGACTCGACCCAATACAGATTTGTGCATTTATTACATGGTGAGTTCATTCAACCACACCACATAATAAACCACTTTCCTCGCAATATTGCACCTACACTGTCAGCATAAAGGCACACTTTAAGATGACTTACAAATGTATAGCAACATATTTTTCTACATAGAAAAAGCATTTTTTCTTTTCCATATGTCACTGTAGTGAGTTTAAACTGCAGCCCAGTCAGAGCACTATGGTGTTCGTGGCAGCCACACTTTTTTGTTATAAATTTGGGTGTGTAAACATACACTGCAGCTGACATGTGACAGTTAGCTTTCATGCCACATGTGCAATTTTTGTGGCAGCTTACAATAACCTAACTGAAGAATTAAATACCCTAATTGGATATAGTTAATTTACTGTACCATTTTTGGGGCAGAGGACACACACTCTGGAACTGATTTGTGGTGTCACAATACACACAATCTTACTACCAGCGAAACGAGGGTCCAGAACAAGACAAAAGAAACAGGAGAGTGCACACAGAAAAGGCAACTTCCTTCAAATAGTACTAAAAGCAGCTTTAAAATTAATAAATATGCAAACTAAATTAATTGGTACGAGTACAATGTAATGATTTTAAAATAACAAGAAACAAGAACTGGATTAGAGGGTTATGATTTTTTAAATAATTTACAAAATACTTTGATGTAATAGAATAACATCAAAAACTTGGGCTTTGGAGACCAAATCTCAAGCAACTTCTGATGCTGCCTGGTGATTCATCATGGTCACGTTCGCTAGAGGACCTGCATTTAAGTGTCCTTTACTGATAACTGGATATGTAGTAAGGATCAGGTAATGTCCAGTTGTTTGTTCTGATCAACACGTTCACCTGCACACTTGAAAACATTGTCTTGGCTCAAAATCCTAGAGGACAAGGCTGGGTGCCTAAGCCAAGCATGGCTACACAGAGTTGAATACCTATCAATCACTGTCTTGTAGTAAGTTTGAATTCCACACAGGGTGTGGCATAAATTTGAAGTCTTAAGCCACCGAGGTCACCTTTTTCTCTGATATGGTTGGCACCTTCTCCATGGCTTCCAAAGTGAAAATCTAAGAGTCCCAATTTTGTAAAACGTTTCATATCTTCCTTTGTATGAGAGATTGTCTAGATTGGGCTAGAGTTTCCATGAACAGGTCTAGGTGTGATAAAAATCCTTATTTCACACCTTCACCTAGAAAATGCTAGAAAATGAATAATGATATTTCCTACTTGGCTTCAAAATTCTAACTTAATGAAGAAATAAGATTTCAGTAGAAAAGTGGCTTTATAAAAAATAGTTTGTGCTTTCTGAGGCAAAAATGGCTTACAACCAATTTGTCACTTAGCACCACTCCAAAGGCTCAATGCACATTCCTAGCTGAGAGGTCCAAGAGGACAGCGACTTGTTATCAAGGCCCAGGAAGGAAGAGATGTTTTTAGTCACTGGCTACCTAATAGGGAGTATTCTTTCAAGAGGCAGTCAAGAGCAGTTGGCAGAAGAAAGGAGAACATTCACATCTCTTCTTCTGTTTTGGTGATGCAAAATGTGACGATAGGATCTCTTTCCTTTCAATCGCCATGATGTCTTAGACTTTCTGGCTCAAACCTCACCAGAAGGGAAAACCAGTTATTGATACTGACAAAGGGGAGGATACCTCCTCTAACTAAGGGGTGGCTAAGAGAAAGCTAGAACAGCTCAACATGGAAGAAAGACGTAGCCATGTTGGATTTAGGGATTTCTGTTGATAGAAAGCTATGAGGAAGTCTTGAAAAATGAAATGGGAATAGTTAGAGAAAATAGAATTAGGTGTAGAAATTCTCCAATCATTAGCTAGTGCTTAGAATAAGACTGACTCTTCACCACCATCATCTCAGAATAGTCCCAGACTGGGGAAGCAAACATCTGAAGAACAAAACACCCTGATGGATCAAAATGACTTGGAGGCCCCTACTTCCTCCTCATCTAATCAGGAACTAGAACTGCTGTCAAGTGTCAAGTTGTTGCTCACATAATTGCTTGCTCCAGGGACAGAAAAAGCAGGAGGACTCTAACAAGGCCCAGCTGATCACTACAGGAACCTTGGCTGGAGAGAGACCTGATGCCTAAGTGTCAGCCATGAGAACTGTAGGAATAATCAGGAAGAACATTCTGAGCAGTTGAGAAAAAGTAAGACTTGGTTATTGTTTCTGCCTTTGGAGGGCTAGGATGGGATGCTGAGACTTGGCCAGGCAGATTGCTTTTTCCTGCACTGAAAACAGGTTCAGTGAGACCTAAAAGTAGAGGTGTTTGGCTTTATGGAGCCGCGCTTAGCTACAACTTTCAGTCTTTCGCTGTTAGAGGATTTTGGAAACTTATAAAGTGACTACGTCCAAGAGTAAATTCTGGGACAAGAGCCAAGCTCCTATGTCATCAGTGAAGCTACCTCAGAGGCTAAGGAAGTCCAGCTCAGTCCCACTTAGAACATTTTCTGCCAAAGCCAACAGCTTCAATAGTAGCTCAACTATGACATATTTGACTTTGAGAGAGCTCCATCCATAGATCTGGACCAACTGGAACATTTTGACTTGCAAAAGAATGACAAAGTCCCAAAGTAAGAACTTTGAGCGCAGCAATCTACTGATATATCTGGCCTCTGCTCTATCACGGTCAATCCCAAATTGAACCTAGACCACGGTGAATTATGAATGGATATTTTACTTTAACACTTTACTTTTCCTAGTTGCTTTTTGCCTTGCATTTTTAAAATTTATATCCTTCTTCCCCCATCCGATTTTAATAGTTGTGGTGTCTTGTTATTCATAGATTAAATCCATAAATGCTTCCCTTGGTAAACATTTAAACATTCCATCATCAATATTCCATAACCATTCAATCTCACACCATTCAGATGCTGAATATCGTGCTAAAAAATATGACAAAATTGAATACCACAAATCTTAGAAAAATATATATAGCTTTAATCCTACAATATGTTTGAAAATACTTGAAGTCAGATACAAAAATATTAGCTCATATATTACATATTGCACAACCAAGGAATATTCTTCTAAGACACATCAATGTGGCTTGAAGTGTACACCGCTCGACTTTATTTATCACTGAATGTCTATGATTCTTAATTAATGTCATATAAGGACATCCAATACCCATACATTGTGTCTTAATATTTCGTTGACACATTTCGGTGGAGTTGACTTATAAATCCCACCTTATTCAGGATGAATACACATATGTATATTCCATGAGTTAAAGTAAACAATTTCATACAACATAGAATACAGTTCCTTCCATATATTGGAAATGCGCAGCAAAAAATCTTCAACACAGAGCATATGGACCAGCCGAACAACCAATGGCCCAGTCCATACAGCATCAAGGCCTCTATAAATTCCTCCCCACATGTTGGCATCATTAGGCAGGAAAATGATCTCCACTGTACAATGAAATTGTACTCTGGTTTCAGGGATATTGTAAAGAACAAAATTTCATCCGGGTTAGAACCCTCAACTCTGAGGTATGTCCCTGACTCTTTCTCTAGTGGTGTACTTCCCTTAAAATGGCTCATTACTGAAAGGGTGCTCAGGCACTCCGTTATGTTAAGGTGCTTGATGGTAATAGTTTCCAATATCAATTTACGTTATTCACTATAAAAACTGGGTCTGCATCAGGTTCCATCCATTCAGTCCACCCATACTCAAAAAAATGGAAAAATACTCTTTTTCATTACATTTTCTCTATTTTTCTAAATTGATTTGGGAATTGCATTATGTCATTGTCTTGACTTTAAAATGTTTGGTATTGCTGTAATCTAACTCAGAATTCTCAATGTGATTGCCTACTGTTTTTTGCAAAATCAACCAACGCTTGAATAGAGTTTATTCAACAACTTTGTATTATACTAACCAGACTGTGTTTATTAAATGGGTAGGCATACCCCTCCCAAATTAATAGGACAGTCTTTCTGTCTCATAACTTAGTTTGCTACGTATAATCTTTTATTTGCTGGTTGTTTGTAGCAGAATACATCAATAAGCTTGTGAATTTTAGTTTGTTTGCTTAGAACGTAGAAATAAAAAATAATCAGCATTTGAATTTCAGCATTTTTACTAAGATACAAATTTTCTGAAGTGTAGTGTACTATACTCTTTTCCAGATAATATATATAAAAATTAGCAAGTATGTTGTAGGAGGGATTTAATTTAATCTACTGAAGAAGTAATTCAATATCAACATTTGTACATGTATTGTTACGCATGTGTGTCCACTTTGAAAAAGATGGAGTGGTGTTTTCCATGAAGATATTTGACAAGGGTATGTTTGTAAATGTTTGTCTTTCATCTTTTTACCACTATAGTCAATAGTACAAAAAAGAAAGACATGATTAACATTCACAATAATTTCCTTAGAAATGTTCAAATTTGTGAAACGACAATACCAATTTTATTTACTATTTTATTTTATTCTTTGTCCCTCTCTATCTCTGCGGCGAATTCTCTCGAGTCCTTTAGGAAGATGCTAAAGTCCTGGCTCTTTGCCTCCTAGCTGGTTGGCATTAGTCTCTCTCTCTGTCCGCCCAGCGCCTTGATACCGTTTGGTTTAGTGCGCTTTATAAATATTCATCCTATCCTATTTTCCTTGCAAAATGCAAAAAATATTTTCGCAAAATAAAGAACAACCTACATCATTTTGGATGTACTATGTTGGATTGATGTATTTTCTTTAGTGTCATGCATGAAATTCAGTTGATAATTTCTACTCATTTCTCTGGAAGGGAAGATTTTTTTTTAAGTATAGATTTGGAACCTATGGGGAATCGAGAGTACAATATCTCACTTTTCGATAAAATGATTCATTGAGCATTGAGGAGAGTAGAGTTAAGGTGAGGTGAACATGCAAGAGAACAAATCTATTGTGATTTCCTCTGCTTTGTTTAAAATGTTTGCAGCCTGATGTATGTGGTAGAATGGCCTTGAATTAAATTGGCTTATTTTGTGTACTATGTGTTTACTTAGTAGTGAAAACATCTGGCAAATTTAAGTCCTACTCTTTGAATACATTTCCTTTCATTATGAGAGTCACTTTACTGGTATCACCACACCTGGAAATTATGATGCTGTGTGGTGAGCTAATTTCCAGGTCTGGTATTACCACAATTCCTATCAGGAATGTGCAGTAATTGTGGTTCCGCATGGGTCCTTGTGTGCCTGAAAACAATTGCAAGTGCAGTGTTCCTGTATATTTCATCCTTACTCCTTCATTATCTTCAACCCAGCCCAGTCCAGTCCATGCTATTTGAGGTGAGTCTGCTCGCCCCGCAGACACTAGATAAAACAAAAAAGTCCTCTTTCTATCTCCTTAGACGGCTCCACTGAAGAGGGACCACAAAAGTGATGGATCCCACCAATATTTCCTGTTTTTGTTATAATGACTACTGTAGGCTGTGTGGATCTAGATGTGCCAGGTCCTTTAATCTAGTGTTTCTTTTCTTCTTGTATCAAATTTCCCTGGCATGAGGTAGGTTTGCAAGGCCCTCTATGAAGGGACAGACCGTGGGACTCCTTACTTGGATGTCCTTTGTTATGTCAGGCTTGGCACGTAATGCTGTGTATTTCTCTCACAATGGCATCCCAACACAAAAGGAGAAATTATCAGTGGTTGACGGTTCCTGGGAGTGAGGGGGTAGGGAGAAAATCTACATATGAGTATTAGCTAGTCTCAGTGCACTTGGGCTGGGACGGCCCAGGCTCACTTGACAAACAACAAAGTCCAGACCTCTGGAGCCAACACAGGACAAGCTTGCCTTTGGAGTTTTGGTGGGAAGAGATCTGACAGTGATGTGAGGTAGGAGTGGAGCAGAGACCCTCAGGGAAGCTCTTTTCAGAGAAAACCTGACAGCGCCATATTGGATTGGCCTAGAATGAAGTGCAGGAGAGTTGGGATAGGGTTGGAGGGATGATGTGGCATACTGAGATTTGCTAGGGGTGCCTGTCATCTAGAACTTTCAACCCCCACTAAAAATCCCCTGCACAAGGGAGAGACCGAGAAGAAGGCCCTGTGCCTGGGAGTGACAACAATGGAAGAATCACCACCTGATGCCCTGCCAAATGTAGTAAAGAGCTTATTACCAGCTGAGCTCCAGGACTAGAATGGGTCTCTTGCGTGCCAGTAGCCCTGGCCCCCTGATGCGCCCTGAGGACCAACTGGGGGAAAGACCTGGACTCCACTGTCCCCTGGTGCTCTGAAAGGCATCTAGAAGGCTCTGAGGCCAGGGGAGTGTGGGCAGAAGTGTATTCTGCTGGCTGGGAGCGGAGGAACTAGACAAGATGTCCCTCTGAAGGAAAGGAGCACCATGAGCCAGGCACAGGAGAAGGTTGTTGCAGGGAGCAAGCAGACCCAGCTCCCGGTAAACTGCACCTTTTGAGAGACTAAGAGGTCTGTTGAAAATGTTCCTATTGCACCACCATGAGCAAAACGATCTAACATTCATGGAAATCGGCCCCCTGGGGCCGGAGATATGCTATTGTGAACAGATGATCTTTAAAATTAAGGAAGTGAGAGTGTGGCTCTCTAGCTTATTGTTTTATTTTTTTTTAGATTCCCCCAGGAAGGGACAAGCCCATGCAGTCACCAAAATGCCCTGCTATTGTATTTAAATTGGGAGGAGGTGTACGTGGGCCCACCTCTCGGAGTGGAACTTCGCCCCCAGGAACACCATCCCCCCAGTCCCTGTGAGAGAACAAAGAAAGGCTGAGAGTGGGCCCCCATTCTCAGGCCAAGAGTGGCGAGATAGTGAGCTGGGCACACCTCACCCCCGTGTCTGTGGGGGGGCAGGGACGCTCAGCCTTTAGCATTCCCACACACAGTCAATGAGGGTAGGCAGAAGACAAGGCGTTCCTGCAGCTGTGCAGCCAACTTCATGTCGTGCACAAAGGAGTGCAGCACGCACAGAGTGGACGGGGACCTACGGGCTTCCATTGCGGCCTCAAACGAACATTGACACTGTTGGTGTCCCGGGTGGGACCAGGGTACACAGAGACAAAGAAAGTGAAAGTGCAGCACAAGGCCGCTACTCTCTAACATATCCTTGTCCTGTGCCGAGATGCTGATATGTTATTTGTAGAGAAGCAGCCTGGCGCTCCCCATTATGCAATGTGAAAGTAAATTTTCATATGTTTGCTGGATGTGGCCCCCCAAGGAGTGGCAGGTTAGAGGTGTTTTTGTGGTGCTGCTGGAAATGTAGCAACCCTACAACAAATGATCACAGACCCAACTCTAACTCTCTTCAGGCCTTGCTGGCATGCCCTGGGTGAGGCTTACTTCGATTCCAAGCATTTCTGTATTAGGAGCTTCTGCTCCTTTTTTGGTAGAGTGCGGGGACCCCTTCTGGTTGGTCCCATGGCTGCAATATCTGGCCTGTAGAGGGTAAAAGAAAGGTTCTGACACATGTTTTTGGTTCATTGGCTTATAATGCTTTACTGACAACGTAATAATGAACAGCAAACTGCTTACAATTATAATATGAACTAGATTATTGTCCCCATCGATTTTAATGCTAATACAAGGGGCAAAGCACAAAATGTGGTTATTGATAGCAAGGGGTAACCCTCTTGACAAAGCCAGTATTTATATATAAATATGAAGACCCCTTCACAAAGCCTGTATTCCTGCCTTATATAAATTATTTGAGTGACCCCTGACAAAGCCAGTAGGCCTGTCTTATTTAAAGTTACACCCCATATATTGTGATTGTGATGTCACCTGGTATAGGTTGGGGGCATTGTGATCATGGGGTTCAAGCTGCACTAGGAGTGAAATGTGATATGAGGTTGTCATCAAAGGTACTTCCATCTACCTGATATACATATTTCTAATTTAAGGCATAGTATTTAGTAGTGTGTGTAATATATGTCCTATTCCTTTTTATGCATATATTTATTGAGTCTTGTTGCATGCCAGTGAATGGAGAATACTAGCCCATACCACAATGTCATGTGACACTATTTAATCATGAAAAGAAATATCGCTTACCATCGCGAGCAAGATTGCGAGCAAGCAACTGAAATGCGGTGACTGGTCGTTTCTTGAAATAAATCCACCTTTAGGATTCATCATTTGGAGTGTTGCTCTCTTTCTTTATTGGATTTGAGACATATATATATATATATATATGTGTGATCAAGGCAGGAATTGCCGAAATGCGTCGCAGCGTAATGCTGAATTAGAAAGACGAAATTGCTTAATGTTTCCCCCGTGTCGGTGTCCGGTTTCGTTGTGAGGAGTCGGATGTGGTGTATATATATATATAAATCCCTATGGCGTTCTTCCTCCCGAACACCCAATCCGGCGGCACCCGGTCAACAAACTGCAACTCCATTATTCCAAGGTGAGTTTTTTCATATATAGATATATATATTACCCACTGGCGGTCCCCAGTACGTAGTTATAGTTAGGACCTGATTTCTATTAAAAAGCTGTTTTTGATTTGCCAATAACTTTGGCGCAGTTTGACGAATCTTCGCAAACGTTTTAAAACTAAGTTGACGCTCACTTCAGCTGCAGTCTTGAAAATTTCGGGGTGATTCGTCAAGAGGGGGCCGAGAAAAAGGGGGGATCCCAAAACGCTTTTTCTCCATGTTAATTTCCATAGGAAACTTTAGACACGGCTACAGCCCGAACTGCTGAACGGAATTACACCAAATTTGGCAAAAAGGTAGCGCTCGGTCGAGAAAGCAACCTTTTTGTTAAATGTTGTAAATCCGTTCAGTAGTTACTGAGAAATTTAAAGATTTCTCAGATATACAACTGTGGCCGCGTTGGATCCGTGACTCCTCCCGATTTCGTGCCTGAGATCTGATTGGCCGCCAATACTTCAACAAGTGTTGGCAGCCATCTTGTGACTCGGTTGAATTGATTCACAAGAAAAAACGTTTAAAAAAAAGAAAAAGGAGCAGGGCGGAAACACTCTGACCCCCTTTGCCTGTTCAGGAGGTCCCACAGAGACACCCAGGGCCGAAACGAGCATTTAAAAAAAAAAAAATGGCGGGAGCCATGCTGGATCCGCGAATCTGGGTGAAAATAAAAACAAAACGGAGTACAGGCTCCCGTGCTTCATTTAATTAGGCCCCCGGGTGGGCAAGGGCCCAGTGCCTGCGTGGCCCCCTACAGTCCTGGGAACCGCCACCTCCCCGGGGCACATATATTTAAAAAAAATTAAAAGTGCGGGGAGGCCCTACAGCCTCCCCCACAGCCCCGGGAACTGCCACCTCCCCGGGGATAACATAAATAATAAAGCGACCACCACCTTCCGGGGCCCAAACACAGACATGAAGGAGGTCTGTTGCGGACGCCCTGCCCTGGGGACCACCAGCTCCCCGGGGCTTACTTAGAAGGGAGGGGGGCTGCGCCGCCCCCCTCATGGAGCCTTACATGGTCATGGGGACCATCACCCCCCAGGGCCAGCTCCAGCAATGTCCCGGGGTGCCCACACCCAGGACATTGAAGTTTGCTATGAGTGATGTCATTTGAGATGTCATTAGTGATCTCATCAGTGATGTCATTCACCATGTCATGAGTGATGTAATATGTGAGGTCGTAATCAGTGTATTGTGGGGGTGCAAGTTATATTTAACTCGTCTAACTATAACGGCTGAATTTCTCTGGTTATGTATAAGTGAAATCTGACCCTAACTATAATGTGCCTGTAACCTTTGGTATTTTCAGAGTATATATATATATATATATATGTATATTTATATATATATATATATATATATATATATATATATATATATATATATATATTACCTACTGGCGATCGCCAGTAGGTAGTTATAGTTAGGACCAAGTTTCCATAGGAAAAGCGTTTTTTGATTTGCCAATATCTTTGGCGCCGTTTGACGAATCTTCGGGAAATTTTCAAAACGAATGGTTGTCTCAGGTCAGCTCCTGTGTTGAAAATTTTGGGGTGATTCGTCAACCGGGGGCCGAGAAAAAATGGGGGTCCTAAAACACGTTTTCTCCATGTTAATTTCCATAAGAAAATTTAGACAAAGCTATAGCCCGAACTGCTGAATGGAATTACACCAAATTTGGCAAAAAGGAAGCTCTTCGTTCAGAAAGCGTTCTTTTTTTAAATGGTGTAAATCCGTTCAGTAGTTCCTGAGAAATTCAAAAATAATAAAATATCAATATCTGGAGACCGAGGAGGATTCGCGAACCCTCCCGAGCACGAGCTTGATTCTGATTGGCTGCCAACACTTCAAACCAGAAAGTGTTGGCAGCCATCTTGTGACTCGGTAGAGCAGAGTCACAAGAAAAAAGGTTAAAAATGAAGAAAAGGGAGCAGGGTAGAAGCACCATGATCCCCTAGGCGTGCTCAGGGGGTCCCAAAAAAGCATTTTCTTTTTTAAATATTCAGCGGGATTCGCGCTGGGTGCGCAAATTTGGCTGAATTTTTTTTTTTAAAAACAAAGCGCGGGCTCCAGCGTTTCATTTTGTAGAAGCCCCCGGGTGACCATGTCCCGGGGGCAATATTTAATTATTATGCGTTTGTTTGTGAAAGTGCTACCTCGTTTCATACACGGTCACGAGAAGCCACAGCATACCTGAAAACACAACGACTCAATTGTGCTCCATGAAGACTGGGGTGAACGTGGCCCCTCAAAACCACGTACATAGGAGCCCCTCGCGCAGATGTGAGGGTGCAGCTGGAGTTTCAAGGACTACCTCACACTATTGGAACATGTTGTTGCTGTTTTTATCTGAGAGTCGTGACTCTACAATCCAGTGTCTGCATTCCTTGATTCCACAAGTGCCGAGCGGCAGCGGCAGCCGTGCAGCACTGAGATGAGCAGCGAGGTGCCTGCTGCTGAGGTGAACTGTGTGCAGAGGTGGGCCCCGCGCCAGGACCTGGGAGACCTAGGGGACACCAAAGTGGCATGAGGAGAGGCTGAGCACTACTGAGGCCCCCACCTCAGCAACCACTGACAGCCACAACAGGGCACAGACACCTGCGCAGGGACCATGAAGGCGGGCTGGGCCATCTTCGGCTACTTTTTGGTGGACCTTTTGAACTCGCTGTGCTGGGCGCAGGGTAAACCCGGGTAACATTTTGGAAGCATTGTGGTAGTCTCGGGGGGCAACCACAGCAGTCCCGGGGACCCCGGATCTTCGGAAACCCCCCAGGCCACGGACACCTGTCGGGGTTACTTCGCCGTCATGGGGCAGTGGGACCCACCGTTCAACTGCAGCTCAGGGGAGTTCATTTTCTACTGCGGGACTTGTGGCTTCTGCTTCTGCTGCAAGTTCAAGCAGGCCAGCTTGGACTAGACCACTTACACAAACTACAACGGGCCCATCTGGCTGAAAGCTGCCAAGCCCGCTCCCCGCATCTATGACTCCCTGCACGATCCCACCCGGGACAAGACCAACCTGATGGTGTACATCATCTGCGGGTGGTGGCCATCATGGTGCCGGTGGGCATCTTCACCAAGCTGGGGCTTGAGAAGGCGCACCAACCCCAACGCGAGAACATGTCGAGATAGGTGATTCCCTTAATGGGAACAGGGACTTGGTAGCCACAAGCCATGGACAGTGGACCCATTTGATATATTTTAAATAATACGTTCACTATGACCAAGAAACAACAAAAGTCCAACTGCCCAGGTGCACACCTAGCGATCTGCGCACAAAAGCCCCCTCCGCATGCCACCTCACTGTTCTTAACTTAGAATAACCGTGCGCCAAAAACACCTCACGCCACCAACGAAGTGCACCTTGGCCGTGCATTGATGGGACACACTTGCCATCCTAAGATGTTTAACTCACCATCTCGCCTTTGCAGCTTAGCAGGGGCGCCTTGGTACCAAGCCGTCAACAAACTACGTCTTGCTCACCCACCCCCTCATCTTAAAATAAATCTGCATATTTATTGGCTCCAGGGACAATGGTCGCGAGCAAGGATGCCTCAGATGGGTTTCCACTCGAGAGAGGCGGTGGGAGGAGGAGGCGCTCACCTGCGTGGATACTGTAATTACAGAGCTGCTGAGGTGATGAGCTCTCGGACCTGCACTGTGCCTGCCTTGTTTGTGGCAAAGCAGGGGGGCACACTCTGTTCACTCCCGCACACACCCCCAGAGCATGCTGCATTGAGTACTGATGTACGCATGTTTCTCTTCTGCTACCTCAGCAACGCGCACGCATGTGTGGTGTGGCGCACAGGTGTTGCTTGTTCTAAAGGTTTATCTCGTCACACTGCATTATTATCAGAGTGGAGGAGGTAACATGTGGAATTTACCTGGAGCCCAGTGCGCTGTCCAGGGTCTGACAGTAGAGTTGTGCAGTCACTAACCATCGCAACACAGGGACCAGTAGTGCACCTGCTCTGGGGGTAAATTGGGCAACCTGCACCGTGTAAAAGCCATCTACCTATTTGTCAGCCTTGAACCTGTAAAGGGACGACAACACAGGCAGGCTGTGTGAAAACGTCGGAGGTAAATGGGGTTTGACCTATTTTCCGGGGGGATATGGATCATGTGTTGAGAAAGGGGGTTGCCATGAGAGCCTTGCCTTTGCTGCGCTCCTCACGCTGCGCGCCTGCTCCGGAGCTGGCATGGTTAATGTGTGGGCAGAGGCGGGCAGGGAGTCGGTGTGGGTCCATGTGCCTCCTGTGTGCGCACTGGGTAGGCTGACGGCCCTGGACACGATGCCGGGTGTGAGAATCATAGCGGCAGATCGTGTCAGCGCCTCAGAACAACACTTTTCAGAGAAATGTTCGGGCCTGTCCGATTCATTATGCAAAGTCGAGCACACAAGGGCTCAAACAGATGGGGGAAGCCGTGTGCAGATGAACGCAGCTATGCACCTTTTTAAGTCTCGAGGATGCGTCCAAGATCCTGGGTAACTTTTTAAAGGTGCAGCTTCGATGGAAGGCAGCTGTCTGTGAGATCACTGAGGAGGAGGGTGGACTGTTTCCAGCACTGTGCCCCCTTAACTGAACAAAGAGACTGTATGGTGCAGCAAAAGAAGCCATGCACGCTAATGTACAGTTTTGGATTGTACTTCAGACGCCAAGTAACTGCACAGGCACGTTGAAAATGCACAATAAATAGATAAATAAATAAATAGATAGAACAACATGTAATGCATCCCTGTCTACGTTCCCCTCTCAATCACTTTTTTCTAGATTTTCAGCCCCTGCTAGATACATGTATGTAGCATTCCCTTCACACCATTTATTGGTAGTTACAACACTCACTGCACCATTCCAACACCTGACGGAAGACACGCAACTGAATAAAAGGTTAGCTGTATCTTTTATTGTCTGCTAAGTTGTGCTCAGAAGTTATTGAAAGATGACCACCAGTGCTCCACCAAACTCCTAAATAAATAAATATAAAAATAAATAAGTCAGCGAAAACTTGAGGGGTTGGCTATTGGGCCCATTTTAATTTATTGAAGGTGGCCAGTAAATTAAAAATAAAGAAAAATATACAAATACAAATGCAATTGTCAACTAGGAGTATGTTACGATTGCGCATGCAGTGAGCGCAGCCCAGAAACAGCTTTGTTCTCTCAGCTCCATGTTGAAATGTCTTCTGTGGCACCACAGCAGCCTCAGTCTTTGTTCTGGAAGTTTTAGCTTAGCTGCGGCATTGGCGCTGCTCCTTGGGCAGCGTAAACAGAGCGACCAATAACAAAACACATGCACACTGTGACTATGCATCACCACTGATCATCTGCTGCTAACGGAGAGCAGGCTGTTTTTTTTTTGTACTGGGCAACAAAGCACACACACATTTGCTTCAGAAAGCATAACAAGTGTAAACATGTCTGAGGACAGTTTTTGGAGCATCGAGGAGTGATGCGCAACCTCAGAATAGGTGAGCACCCTGAATATTGAAACCCAACATGTCCCAGGGACATAATATCAATGACAGAATTTCAAAACAATTATTGACGGGCAAGTAAGTCTAAATTTTCTATACCTAATTCCACATATATGTACCTATGCAGAACATATATCTTCAAGATACTTAGATGTGTACGAATAGTAAATCTATACTTCCCTATATACACTTTCCTTTCAATATTGTGTCCTTCAATAGTCTTCTGCCTCGAAATTTTTAGTCTCGACATACAGTAGTACAATCTTCACAATGCCCTGTTTATTTTTAGATTGATGCACACTACATAGACAAAATGTTTATTCAGACATTTTGGAAAAGAACCACTAAGTTCATTCACTCTTGGTTCAATTCACTTACTGTACATACACAAAGATACTTCTAGTGATTTCAGCAATTAACTGTGAGTCCTTACATGGTTATTTGTATAACCTCCCATCAATAGGCACCACATCTCCTTTACATCCCCTGGCACATGCAATGTTTTCATCCGAGCTACCTGTGTCTGATAATATTCTTTCCCGGATCTTTCATGGCTATGTGGACCCTACATTTTCCCATCGCCTACTCTTATCCCCCTGTCCACTTCTCCCATTCCATCTGTTCTCTTCGACAGCCCTCTCTGGAATGGGAATTTAAACCCTGTCTCTAAATTTGATTTACTTTTTGAAGGATGCAGCAATTTTGGGGGTATTGCTTTGACTTTTCTTCTTTATCTGCTGCATTTTCATTATGTGCGACATCACTTGATTCACACAAGATGGAGGAAACCAAAGCTTGTTTCCAAGTCAAATACAACTGTTATCCTAGATGCTACATCACTGAGATGATCTCAAAAGCTAATATTTAGTGGAAAGATTCGCGAGGCCCTTCTCAAAGAATAATCTGATTTTTAAGCAAATTTCAAATCAGGATTCAGGAGAGTTGAGCAGTGTTCTACTTCAGTTGGCCAAACGGAAAAACATATCCTCATTGTACCTATAGCTTGCATTTTTTTAAATTAGATTTTTTAAATCATGGGTGGTTTGTCAAGAGAAACTCCTCCTTCCACTGTTATCAGGCAGACACTGAAATATTTGCTTTTTTATTGTGTGGACAGGAAAAGGCGAGTCGCATAAGATATTTGTGGATGTGTGTTCAAGGCAGCATGTGTGGTGCCCACACACTGAAAGATTAACTTTGATGCAGTTTATGAGCTAACGATGAATGTATCAGTGGGTTAGAAGGTATGTGTGTGTTTCTGGAAGTAGTGTAGGGGTAAAGTGCTGAGTCTCCTACCACTAATGTTGTATGTAATGTGTGTGCTTTTTTGAGCCTAGGTAAGCCATGCCTCTGTGGTTTGCTGGTGGTTTAGGGAGGTCACATTGTACGCACCACCATGACCATTTTTCCCACCTAGGAAGGGTGAATAAAATAGAAAAATCACGAGGGCACAAAACAAGAGGACTTGGTCATCAGTCTATAATTTCTCTGAGCATGAACAGGTCATCCCAAATGTTTAAGATTCCCAAGAGCCCTGCAGACAAGTATTTCTTAAACCATCATCTGCCACAAACCAACACAACACAGACAACACCCCCCTGCACATAGTGACCGGGTCCAAACAACAGGCACTCATGGGACCCTTTTTAGGCTACTCTCCAAAGACTGACAGAAAAATGCTCACTTCCTAATACCTGCTTCTTCTACCAAAATCACCAGGACTATCCTGGAATGTGCCAACCTAATATAACTCTTTCTGCACCTCTCTTGTCTCTTTCTGCATTTCTCTTGCTTCTCTCTGCACTTCTTTTGCCTTTTTGTGTGCATCTCTTGCCTGTTTCTGCACTTCTTTTGCCTCTTTCTCCACTTTTCTTGACTCTTTCTACACATTTCTTACTCTTTTTGCACCTCTGCTGTTTCATCTGCACTTCTCTTTCTGTATTTCTCTTGCCTCTTTCTGCACCTCACTTGCCTCTTTCTGCAGCTCTCTTGCCTCTTTCTGCACCTCACTCTCTTCTTTCTGCACCTCTCTTGCCTCTTTCTGCACTTCTCTTTCTCCTTTCTGCACTTTTTCTTGCTTCTTTCTGTGCTTCTCTTGCTTCTTTCTGCACCTCTCTTGCCTCTTTCTGCACTTCTCTTGCCTCTTTCTGTACCTCTCTTGCCTCTTTCCGCACCTCACTTGCCTCTTACAGCACTTCTCTTGCCTCTTTCTGCACTTCTCTTGCTTCTTTCTGCACTTCTCTTGCTTCTTTCTGCGCTTGTCTTGCCTCTTTCTGGACTTGTCTTGCTTCTTTCTGCGCCTCTCTTGCCTCTTTATGCACCTCTCTTGCCTCTTTCTGCACATCTCTTGCCTCTTTCTGTACCTATACTGCCTCTTTCTGCACATCTCTTGCCTCTTTCTGCACTACTCTTGCCTCTTTCTGTACCTCTCTTGCCTCTTTATGCACCACTCTTGCTTCTCTCTGCACTTCTCTTGCCTTTTTGTGCACCTCTCCTGCCTCTTTCTGCACTTTTCTTGCTTCTTTCTGCACCTCTCTTGCCTCTTTCTGCACCTCTCTTGCCTCTTTCTGCACATCTCTTGCCTCTTTCTGCACTTCTCTTGCTTCTTTCTGCGCTTGTCTTCCCTCTTTCTGCACTTGTCTTGCTTCTTTATGCACCTATCTTGCCTCTTTCTTCACCTCACTTGCTTCTTTCTGCTCCTCTCTTGCCTCTTTCTGCACCCCCTCTTGCCTCTTTCTGCACCCCTCTTCTCTCTTTCTGCACCTCTCTTTTCTCTTTCTGCACCCCTGTTCCCTCTTTCTGCAGTTCTTTTGCCTCTTTCGGCACCTCTGTTGCTTCTTTCTGCACTTCTCTTGCCTTTTCCGCACTCTACTTGCCTCTTTCTGCACCTCTGTTGGTTCTTTCTGCACTCCTCTTGCTTCTTTCGGCACTTCTCTTGCAAATTTCTACACCCCTCTTGCCTCTTTCTGCACCCCTGTTCTCTATTTCTGCACCTCTCTTGCCTCTGGCTGCACCTGTGTTACATCTTGCTGCACCTTGTTTGCCTGTTTGTGCAACTTTTTTGCCTCTTTCTGCAGTTCTCTTGCCTCCATTGCACCTCTGTTGCTTCTTTGTGCACTTATCTTGCCTCTTTCTGCACCCCTCTTGCCTCTCTATGCACCCATTTTCCTTCTTTCTGCATTTCTCTTGCTTCTTTCTGTACCTCTCTTGCTTCTTTCTGTACCCCTGTTGCCTCTTTCTGCACCCCTCTTCCCTCTTTCTGCACCCCTCCTTTCACTTTCTGCACCTCTCTTGCCTCTTTCTGCACTTCTCTTGCCTCTTCCTACATTTCTGTTGCTTGTTTCTGGACTTCTCTTGCCTCTTTCTGCACCTCTCGCTTTTTTCTGCACCCCTCTTGCGTCTTTCTGCACCCCTCTTCCCTCTTTCTGCACCTCTCTTGCCTCCTTCTGCACCTCTCTTGCCTCTTTCTATAGTTCTCTTGCCTCTTTCTGCACCTTTGTTGCTTCTTTATGCACGTCTCTTGCCTCTTTCAGCACCCCTCTTGCCTCTGTCTGCACCAATGTTGGTTCTTTCTGCAGTTCTCTTGCCTCTTTCTGCACCTCTCTTGCCTTTTTGTGCGCATCTCTTGCCTCTTTCTACTCTTCTCTTGCCTCTTTTTGCACTTCTCTTGCTTCTTTCTGCGCTTCTCTTGCTTCTTTCTGCGCTTCTCTTGCTTCTTTCTGCACTTCTCCGGCCTCTTTCTGCACTTCTATTGCCTCTTTCTGCACCTCTGTTGGTTCTTTCAGCACTTCTCTTGCCTCTTTCTGCACCCCTCTTGCCTATTTCTGCACCTCTGTTGCTTCTTTCTGCACCTCTCTTGCTTGTTTCTGCACCTCTCTTGCTTCTTTCTGCACCCCTCTTACGTCTTCTGCAACCCTGTTCCCTCTTTCTGCACCTCTCTTGCCTCCTTCTGCACCTCTCTTCCCTCTTTCTACAGTTCTCTTGCCTCTTTCTGTACCTCTGTTGCTTCTTTCTGCACTTCTCTTCCCTCTTTCAGCACCCCTCTTGCCTCTGTCTGCACCGCTATTGGTTCTTTCTGCACTGCTCTTGCCTCTTTCTGTACCTCTCTTGCCTTTTTCTGCGCATCTCTTGCCTCTTTCTGTGCGTAACTTGCCTCTTTCTGCACTTCTCTTGCCTCTTTCTGCACTTCTCTTGCTTCTTTCTGCACTTCTCTTGCCTCTTTCTGCGCTTCTCTTGCCTCTTTGTGCACCTCTCTTGCTTCTTTGTACACTTCTCTTGCTTCTTTCTGCTCCTCTCTTGCTTCTTTCTGCACCCCGGTTGCCTCTTTCTGTACTCGTCTTCCCTCTTTCTGCACCTCTCTTGTCTCTTTGTGCACCTCTCTTGTCTCTTTCTGTACCTCTTTGCCTCTTTCTGCACTGTACTTCTCTTGCCTCTTTCTACACCTCTGTTCCTTCTTTCAGCACTTCTCTTGCCTCTTTCTGCACCTCTGTTACTTCTTTCAGCACTTCGCTTGCCTCTTTCTGCACCCCTGTTCCTTCTTTCTGCACGCCTCTTGCCTGTTTCTGCACCTCTCACCTCTTTCTGCACCCCTGATCCCTCTTTCTGCACATCTCTTGCCTATTTCTGCAACACTCTTGCCTCTTTCTGCAGTTCTCTTTCCTGTTTCTGCACCTCTTGTGCCTTTTTCTGCTCCTCTCTTATCTCTTTCTGCACTTCTCTTGTCTCTTTCTACACTTCTCTTGCCTCTTTCTGCACTTCTCTTGCCTCTTTCTACACATGTCTTACTCTTTCTGCACCTCTCTTGTTTTTTTCTGCAATTATCTTGCTTCTTTCTGTACTTCTCTCGCTGTTTCTATATTGAAATGGGAAGTGCAAGCTGTTAAGTTTAAAGGTCTGCGTGCTCTCGTGACTGAGGTATATCTTTACTTGTACACGTATTCTTACATGTGTTATGGATCTGAAGATGGTAGCTTAAAAAGCGAGTCGCTTCTCTTATAGGTGGTCAAATCTTGTTAGTTCTGCTGTGTCATTCGGTTGCACCGGCAGACATGTGTTATGTATATAGGTGTTATAGAGCCCCTCAAATGTACTATTGAATATGCACGTGCCCTGTATTAGGAGCAGAAAGAAATACATGCACCTTCTTGTACACAAATTTACAGAGTATGCTGTTTGAAACACGGATATTCAAGTTTTTGTATGTTTATTTTTATGTAACATGTCACCAGGTAAAAGCAGAGACACACACATGCATACCTTCACAAACTCGGTCAGACTTACAACAGTGATATGGTTAGGATTGCTGTTTTACATTTGGTAGGCCTAACATTCTGAACAGTCGATGAATAGTGAACCTTGAAGAGAAAAGTGAGGTTTAAGACATCTTGGGAGAAGGATTAGTGATTAGGCTACTTTGTATGAGTCTGTGGAAAGGTACAGTTGAGGTAGGCCTCTTTCTGCACCTCTGTTGCTTCTTTCTGCACTTCTCTTGCTTCTTTTTTCACCTTTCTTCCTCTTTCTGGACTTCTGTTGCCTCTTTCTGCACTTCTCTTGCTTCTTTCTGCGCCTTTCTTCCTCTTTCTGCACATGTCCTACCTATGTAGGCATATTTAGAAATTAGCATTTAGAAAACCTTGGAAATTCACTGAAAAAAACCACAGGTTTCAGGGACGTTTTAGTTAGTTGGACATTTCACTCGTACAAAACCAGAGAAATTCGGGCGTTATAGTTAGTTGAGCTAACTATAACTTGCGCCCCCGCAATGCACTGTTGATGACGTCACATATTACATCACTGATGACATGGTCAGTGACATCACTGATGACATCACTGATTTTGTATTAGTGAAATGTCCAACTAATTATAACGTTCCTGAAACCTCTGGTTTTTTCAGTGAATTTCTAAGGTTTTTTAAATGCTAATTTCTAACTATAACGTCCCTGAAACCTCTGTTTTTTTCAGTGAATACATACATATATACATAGATATACATATATATATATGTGTGTATGTGTGTGTGTCAGTTTCAAATGCAAAACCACCCATTTCTTGTGCTAGCTTAATTAGTGGAGTTTCAAACCATGTCTGCAGTTTAAAGATGCAGGAAATCAGGTAGATGGTGGAAGTTACTCTTTCTTCGGGTATCAAACGTACAACACAGATTTTATTTAACCAGACTAAGACTGGGCACTCTCCATTTTCTAATAGCTTATCCCAATATGGGCAAATGGAATCAAAATCTACCAGGTTGCCTCTGTGATGGGAAGTCGCAACAGTCGACTCTACATTTTATTCTCTTTTATAATTTTTATAAGGACATCAGGAAGAGTATTTTACGCCCTCTCTTTTATAGTGGAAAATTATATTCCTATAAAGCTGCTTACAACTTTATCTGTGGCCTAGAAAATGAGAGAGTAGTTATGCTGTTGTCTCCTATGTGCAACTAGCAATTAAAAGAAGAAAGGCTAATTTACACCTCAAGGCCCTAGTTTACGAAACCACATAGGATATTCACTCCTAGGGCGATTCTTAGGCTTGTTATGCCCTACCTAAGCACTGGATATCATCAAATTCATTTTACTTTGTCTGTTACATGAATTGTTTTATCTTTTTGATGCTTACCTTTTTATCAAAATTATATCATGAGATTCTTGTGCTAACTTTTATCTTGCTTTTTTAATTTTATATTTTGATATCGGTAAACTGATGTATCATGTTTTTGATGTATTTTTAGAATGCTTTTATGGATGCATTTTAACCGAATAAAGATGATTCGAATTGAATTGAATACTGTTTCTGTGTGTCTGTATAACAATAAACATGCGTAGAGTGAGATGCACTGTGCTGTCTTA
Source organism: Calotriton arnoldi (assembly GCA_963921515.1). Lineage (NCBI taxonomy): Eukaryota > Metazoa > Chordata > Amphibia > Caudata > Salamandridae > Calotriton > Calotriton arnoldi. Next base: position 228,230 of record CAWUFW010017580.1, read on the forward strand.
AAATGTTAATTCTAGAGAGTCTGTGAATTAATGAGAAGCTAACCCTGTGGTGCACATCAGTACACATAAATTGCTAGATTTTGTTTTGAATGTGATTTTCATGAATTTTCTCTCACTTTTACTTTTCTCTATCTCTTGGCAGGAAGAGCTGCGTCCTCAGTTTGAAGCAAAATACTCCAAGGTGGAGCGTGTAAATCCAATCAGTGGAAAGCCTGAACCCTTTCAACCCTTCTCCGACAAACTCAGTCGTCTCATGGTGTCTGTCTCAGGAATATTCTTTATGGTACAGCAGTTCTTATCCTTCAGCATCTAAATCACAGGCACCTACTAAGAGTTTACAACAACTGTGTTTAGTACAGCATCATTATTCTGAACACATTCAGAGGCCATTTTATATAAAGTGCCCCAGGGGCACAACAGGCATGGGAAATAAGGCTGTAATGGGATTTTGGCATAGGGCAATGCAGCAAGTCACCTTGCTGTGCTGCCCTATGCCAAAGTGAAAGGGCAGCAATGCACCGTATTTATGCAAGCCACTCCGTTCCTGTCCTTTCTCTCTGCGCTGACATCATTTTGGCAGATTAGCGCTAATGTAGACAGCCTTCCAGCATGGTGCCAGGATGCCTCTGTTGCATGCAGGATTGTTTTTATGCAGGAAGGGGTACCTTCCTGCACATAAACAATCCTAGGAGGCATTTTCCTCTTTCTATGTGTGCTGCAGAATGCAGCACACGTGGAAAGAGGTAAAAGTGAGGAGAAATAAAGATATTTCTCCTCGTTATGCCTCACCTCAGGAGGCGTGAAGATTTGGTGTTTCCCCAGGTTTATATGATTGTATAAATCTGGGGCAGCTTCATAATCCATGGTGTTGCAACGCCCATGGAATGCCTCCCGAGCTCAGAGTAAGGCGATGCATCGGTATGCACTGCAGGGTGGCTTTGCGTGGCTTCATAAATCTGATTTAGAGCCCAGCGTAACACATTTACCACTTTACATGGTGCAAAAGTGACACAAGGTTCTCATTAATAACCCCTAAGTTTATAATCTTAATTATGGTATATTTTATGTTATACATATATAGGTTATGCTCGTTATGCTATTGGTATGACTTTGGAGTGCCAAAGTCCTCTCAATGTTTTTGGGCAGCTGGGAGTAGCTATTTTGTCTACATTAATTCATTTAACTTTGTTTTTGCCATTTAAGTTTTAATGGCAACACCACCTGAAGACAGATTGATTTTTGCCAGTCCCTTCTTGTTAATAGGAAAATCTAAATGATTTGTTGTGTTAATGTGGCAGGCTGAGTATATTTGTTAAATTGCATTAGAATACAATGCTGCCCATAATATAACATTGTAAATGAGCAATTCAGTTTCAAGTTCAGGATTACAATAAAGATATAGACATGTCGAGTTTCATTTGAGTGCTCTATTTGATGTCACTTGGGACTCCTCAGGACAAAACAAACGTTATTGATGGTCAGCTTCTGTATTTCTATATGTTGTTATTTTTAAATGAGTGTGAGTGACACTGATGTGATATTCATTGTCTTGAATAAAAGAAGCAAATGCATTAACTTAAAGGACCTTTTGTACTCCCCTCAAATTTTATAGAATTTTTAATATTGACAGTCTGTGCCTTGGAAGTTGATTTACAGCTGAAATCGGGTGGGACAGGGTGAAGTTTGTTGAGGACTGTGCCAGGGTGATAGAGGCCCAAGAAACGTTAGGCAGAGACCCCACAGAGAGTTTTGACAGCCTTCTTCTAAGTTGCTACCATGGCATGATGCAATTCTAGTACCTTTAAGAGAAAGGCGTAAATAATTATAGTATAAGAGTCTGTGCGGACTGACACAGGCTAGAGCCTGTATTACAGATAGGGCGCACCTTCCATCTTTTCTCCATGGCGCACCATAAAGCAGGTGCATCGAGTGCAAATATGGAAAGTACACCCTATCAGGAAGAATGCGCTGCCCTCGGGGCACCTGCAAAATCGCACTGCCCCCAGTGTAGCGCATTCAAGAGAAATATGGAGCAGGGTCCATATTACGGTATGGGTGCATTTTTCTGGTTAGCATTGGGTGCAACTTTCAAAAGGTGCGCCCAGCGATAACTAGGAAAATGTGGCACATTATAGTGAATGCGCTGCCCTCAGGGTGGCCGTAAACTCGTGCATTCAGATTAAAAACGGAGCAGGCGCTTTGAAGCCGCTCCATGTTTCATAGTGCAGGTTGCAACTCACCTGCACTTTTAAGGGAGATTAGAGATCCTCTTTTAGGTGGGTGCAGTGAGTGACTGCACACACCTGCAAGGGGATATCTGGGGGGGTCTATGGGTCCCCCTATTCCCCCTCCAGGGGGCGCACTGACAGTGGGCTACCTGTTTCTTTGCCTCTGTGCCTGCCTCCGTAATATGGCGCGGGTGCAGAGGCAAAGAGATTCCTTTATTTGCTTGGGGCCACACCCTCATACAAATGAGGGAATGCCGTCTGATGATAGTGCTGGCACTTTATGTGTGCCAGCGTTCTCAATATTGCAGAAGAGGATGCACAAGCATCTGCAGCCCCTTCTGTAATACCAAAGGGCCCTGGGGACACAAAAAGTGGGCACAAACGCCTATTGTGCTCCCGGGGCACTCCTGTAATATGTCCCCAGCTTTTTAAAAGCTGCTACGTGTTTCCCTGCCTGCACTTTTAAAAGAGATTCAAGATCCCCTTGCAGGCAGGTGCAGTGAGTGACTGCACACGCCTGCAAGAGGATATTGGGGGATTCTTTCAGCACCTTTTTGTGTTTGTGGCGTACTTTCAGTGTGCCTTCTAAAGGCATGTTTGGCTCTGCGCCAACTTCGGTAATGAGGCACGGGTGCAGAGGAAAAGTTATTCCCTCATTTGTATGGGGCCACACCCCCATGCAAATGAGGGAATGTCCTCTAATGATTGCGCTGTTGCTGTATGTGTGCCAGCGCTATCTGTATTCCAAAAGGGGCTCAAGCATCTGCGGCCCTTTCTCTAATACCAAAGTGCCCCGGGGTGCATAAAGCAGGCGCAAACGCCTGTTGCACCCCTGGGGCGCTTCTTTAATATGATCCCAGGTTGCTTACAGAGAGCTGCACAAAGGTCTGAAGATTTTGCCTAGAAGTAAGACTTCAGTAGCTGAAACCATCAATTTTCTAGCTGGAGGTGAGTAAAAGGTACAAGCTTGTGGCACAGGACACAAAGAGCAGTAATGCCATTTTTCTTTGAATGAGAATCATGTACCTTTTTCAAGCGTTTAATATTTAAAACATTAGTAATGATTTCCAAAGTGCCACTTTCACTGATTAGTCCATTAAACACACTTAGATTCAACATGTTGTCTAATATATGAGTACATGTTGAACTCATTTATTGTGTCTGATCTATTTTCTTGTTACAGATTTCTTTGGTGCTCACTGCAGTTTTTGCAGTTGTGGTTTATCGGCTGGTTGCCATGGAAAAGTTTGCTTCTTTGCACTGGTATTTTATCAAAAAGTACTGGCAATTCGCAACATCTGGAACTGGAGTCTGTATTAATTTTATGATAATCATGTCACTTAATGTAGTAAGTTCATTTCTTTTTTCAAATGTTAATAAATGTCATTTTTCCATTCTGAAACAGTATAAAGAAATTCAGTGCCACTCTTGTTTACACTTCTATAAATTCTGGTACTCAATAGCTGCTGCACTATATAAAACACTATGGGGCATATTCATAGGCATTCGGCATAGGACAGCGCAGCAAGTAACCTTGCTGCGCTACATCAGACTTAAAGGGCAGGAATGCACTGCATCTATGGCATAAGGTACCTCCATGTCCTTTCCCCTTGCGCTGACCCCGTTTCTGCAGCCTAGCACCAACGCAGGCACCCTTGCACCAAGGTGCAAGGGTGCCTGCGTTGCATGCAGGATTGTTTTTGTGCAGGATGGGGCACCTTCCTGCACAAAACAATTTCCTGGGAGGCTTTTTCCTCTTTCAATACACATAAAAAGAGGAAAAAACAAGGAGAAATAAAGTTATTTCTCCTCGTTGTGCCTCCCTTGGGGAGGCGTAAGATTCTGGCGCATCCCCAGGTTTACATGGTTTGTAAATCTATGGAAGCATCAAAATCCACGGAATGTATCCCTAGTGCAGAGTAAGGCAACGCAGCAATTTTCACTGCCTTGCCTTACTCCATATCTATGAGACCATTCATAGTCACTCAAAGTGGCTTTGCATTGGCCTCATAAATATGATTTGGTGGTTTGCCCCGCCGGAGCGTCATAGAAAGTGATGAAACAGTGGTGCAAGCGGCTCGTAAATGTGCCCCTATATGAAATAAAACTCAATCTAGCTAAATGTTCTAACATTGATATACTTTTCTCTGATCACCCTGAAAATCTAATCACTTTTAGGTGCCTGGACTAAAAGCGCTGAAATAATTGTGTTATTGTACATAAGATATGGCATTGTAGATTGAGTGTGTACCGTTTTTTCCAATATTTGGTAAGAGTGCACATTCTATAGTGTTGCCCTTCGCAGAAATGTACATTGGTTTGGTTGGATTATGCATAATATGGCTGTCAATGTACTGCTTGAATAAGGCTTCCACTGTACCGTTTTTACTGATTTTTACACATAAATATTGTTGGGAAAATATGTTTTCCCATTTACATATATTCTGAAAAGCAGAAAATATTGAAAAGTGTTCTTTATAGTGTCTCCCCATGATATTATCCATTACCAATACCTGTGCATATTGACAACAAAGGGGCATATTCACAAGGAAATGTCGGAACGTGGAACTGCGCCAAATTTGGCAGCGCAGCGCTGACATTTCCAAAACGCAGAGATGCGCCATATTTACAACACGGCGCACCTCTGTGTTTTCCCTACATTAGCTGCTCAGCGCTAACGCAGGCACTCGGGCACCATAGTGGAATCCTCCTTGCTTAACCTGTATGATTGTGTGCTCTTGTGCCCAATCATCAAAGTGATACAATAACATTTTTGAGAACACCTTCTCCGAGATGTCCAGGAGGCTAATCAGTCTATAATGAGATGGATGTGAGGGATTCACTATTGACCCTCTCCATGATGAGGGATATTGGCCCGTTATAGCTAACCAGCTAAACTAAAGAGATAAAACATTCGCCCACCAGCCACTATTTGTCTTAATTAAGACTGCTGGGATACTGTCTTGTCCAGCTGCTGTTGTGAACTTAATACGGTCAATAACCATCCTTACCTCTTTCTCAGTGAATGAGTTGGGTTCCGTATTCTTAGCCGAGACTTGTTAAGTGCAAGATGGATTAGATGAAATGCCATATAGACCCTCCAAGTACGTAGCCCAGATATCCTTGGGAATCACACATGTAAGAGTCCCCGCATAAGGACAGCAAGTTTCATTTACTTTCTTCCAGAAGTCTCTCTGGTCTCCTGAGTGTAATACCTCCAACATACTGACCCACTTACTATGGTAAAAAGTTGTTTTTTCTCTTTAATCAGCTGCCTTCACTGAGACTTTAGCCTATCCAAGTCCTGTTTGAGATATCCTTCTGGTCTCAACCTGAATTGTTTGGATGCCTTCCTCACAAGAATTTTCATTTCCTGACAAGTGGAATAGAACCAGCCCTTCCCAATATCATGGCTTGTTGGCTGTGGCCCACACATTTTGATGTTTACACATACACAATCCAATTCATTTTCTACAATCTTGGTAAACTACATGATTTTATTTTCATTTCCCACAAAAAAAAATCAACATTTTCGGATAATTGATACGCTGCCAAAAGCTGTAGGTGGAGTGGATCGAGTTGTGTTGTAAGTCTCCGTAGGAAGGTTACCCCCCCCAGGGGCAGCACCACTGGCTCATGGAAACATAGGACAGTCAAAGTGGCCCAAGGATCACTTTCCCAGTATTTTGTTACTTTAAAATACAAATAAAATCCAAACTGCCAGGCTGAAATTAACATATAATCAATAGGGCCCTCCAGGTTGCCCTGTTGGAACGATGCAGCTGCTGGGGTGTCATTTTTAAAATGACCATTTAGACATAGCAAATCATTTTTCACCAGCCACTGTCCCAATACCTTAGCCTCCTGCTTTATCATACTAGACAGACAAGAGGCTGGGGGATATTATAGCATTCTAGAATCTCCTGCATCTGATCATCTATTTTCCCAGAATTTATGGAACGGATTGATCAACAAACTGGTACTTGAGTTCGAAATCCCTTACATAACAAAAGACAAGAGGCGTTTGGCAAAATAGGAACAGTTTGTTTAATTAAACATTACAGCCCGCACATGGTCTGAGGACTGTCTCTGTTTACAATTAATATGTGTCCTTCTTTTGTACAAAACATTATGGGATATAAAGGTTTCCGGCATACCATATATGGTAAGGAATGTTGTTTGCTACCTTTGGAGTCGTAAATTAATTGTCTAATGTTTACTACAGGTGGGTCTGGACCTCGCATGGACACAATGTGTCCAGTGGCTAACGTGTCCCGATGCCCAGCATGGGGAGCGCGTGATCTCTGCATGTTCTAGGTCCTGATTGGCTATGTGCTTCTAACTCATGTGGCATCTGACTTTTTTTTGTGTTTTTAGGAACGTGCGTACCCCCTTCAGCCATGTATGCTTTATTGGGGCAATCTCCCTTGTCACTAAACCTATCCGTGGGATTGATTAAGAGTTTCCTGTCTGAGCGATTGCCTGCCAGCTAAGCACTCGCCCACCTGTGATCTATCATTCATCATAAAGCCTTGGTCTAAGGACCTGCTTGACTACATATTTGCGAGTTGAAGTTGATGTGGAGTTCACAATGGGTGATTCTGTAATAAGGATGAGATTTCAGTTTCATCGATGAATGCATCAATTTCCATATTAACAAAACACCAGCCAATCATTCATTCTGCTGTACTCCTCCTTATGGATATATATGTTTATCAATATGGAGCCTCTGCATACCTTATTATTCAACCCTAATTCTCCGACAGACAGTTGTAAGCCACTAGACAGGTTGACAACCTCCAGAGATTTTTTCATTACTTTAGTAAAAGCTCCAGGCAAATCATTGAAAACTTTTCAGGATCATTGCAAGCATGGTAGCACTGAAAAAACCCAGGTGCAAAGACACTCCATAGTGGTCTGAGTGCAGTGTCTAACACCGTGTTGAAGAACGCGTGGACAGCTTCTTATCCCTCTGAAACCGGGTGGTCTCTGGTGAGCTCCTGGCACTGTCCTCTGCTCAGACCCCAGTACAAAGGTAACAATTGGCTTGACCCTCTTCTTCTTATGGGTCAACAAGATGCCAGATGTCCACACACTCGGTACTCAAACAAAAGAAAATGCTACAATGTTAACACTTGCCGTGCTGCAATACCTTATATATGTTAGGTCTCCGCATGCTTGTTTATCCTTTCTGAACTTTAGCCTACTCATTCATCTGTCTTATTTATCAGTACTCTTTCCAACATCACTTGTGCCTCTGTTCTGTCTCAACACACATCTTAAATCTTTCCTAATTGTTCTGTTTCCCAACACATTAGCTCATCCAGCAACTGCCAAGCTCCCCCTCTCACTCACATTTTGCATTATTTAATGGGGATCTTTTTTTGTGCCTTCATCTTCTCTCTTCTCCATTATATACTGCAGTGCCAACTCAGCCTTGCTTCCCTATCTCATTCATTATGTTCCTGGTAACCTTTTCTCATTCAAGTGATCTCTCAAGACCCTTTCTCAATTGTCCTGTGCCTTACAGAACTCTCTCATGCATATTGTTGTTTGGGCACCACTCACATGCTCTGTACACTGTGGTCAGCTCTTCCATCTGTCATGTTTTGCATTTTCCAATGTTATGCATCCGATTACCAGCTCCAATCGTACATCGACTTTCTGCAGCATCAAAATTGCTCATTCATTTTTTTCCTTACTTCCCTGAATAATTTGTCTTATTCCTCAATTACCTCTCTAATGTAGGTTGCGCCATACTCACTCACTTTGTGCCTCAGTACATCTCATCAGGCTTGGACCTTGTTCACCTGCTCTTATAAGTTGTATGCCAGTTGTTATCACTTATCATGTTGAGTCTTTGGCTGGCCACTCTTCTGCCTTAGCCCCCTAACTCCCTAACTCACCCTTTTACGTCTTAACTCCATCCCTTTTGTATCACTTTCCCATCCACCATCCCCATCACACCTCTGACTTCTAACCATTTTGTGACTCTTGCCTCAATTTCCTTGCGTGCTTTGTTCCCTTTTTCCATTCCTTAGTTGCCACATCTCACTCTATTTTTGTCTCAGTCCACAGTATCTCCTGTATCTAGGAGTAGGTGAAAACCCCAAGAAAAACGAAAGTTGGCAAAATATAGAGGTTTTTTTGGCCTGCCAGGCAAAATCAGGTTGCTTCACAGGTGTAAAAACATACGCCTGATTCCCAACATAGGGCCTAATTACAATGTCGGGCGGAAATCCTCCGACCAGCGATCGGAGGCTTTCCACCCGACATGGTAGGTACAGTCTGATCGCCACATTAGGATGACGGCGGTCAGAGTGAAACCTGGCGGGGGATTCTGACATCGTCCAAGGAGCCCGTCGGACTGACCGCATAATCCCTTAATGACAGCGGCTCCGCCGTCATGATTATGTTGTCGGTTTCTGACAGCCATTCCATGTCAGCCTTTCTGACATGAAAAGGCTGTCGTAAAGTGACATTGGGGGCCCCTAGCAAGGCCACGTTCCACCTGGCCCTCCGCAATGGGGCCTGTGAACCCCTAAATATCCGTGCTGATGTTTACAAACCTCCGGCAGGTGTAACAAGGAGAAATTTTCATTGCCCCTCGTTGTTTCCTCTTTGCATGTATGCTGCATTCTACAGCACACATATAAAGAGGAAAATGCCTTAGCATAGTTTTTGTACAGGAACGGAGCTCTTCCTGCACAAAAACTATGCTGATTACAACGCAGACACCCTTTCTCTATGGCGCAAGAGTACCTGCATTCGTGCATGGATGCCAAAAGTGCCCCATCCCAGGGATAGAGCAGATCGGCACCACTTCTTACTAGGTATGCTCTCTCCCGTTCAAGCAACACAGTGCAGCAACTTTACTTGCTTTGCTTCATTGCATGAACTCTTTGTAAATCTGTCCCTCTGTATGAGCAAGCTGCACTTGTAATGCAGTGACCTGTGCCTAGCGCTGGGTGTGCACTCTGGGTGTGCACTCAATGTCAGAATCCATTTCTTAAACAAAGCATAGACCCGTAAGAGAGTAAGTGTCTTACCTTGATCTTCTCTTTCAGTCCATCACTGAGGGCTATTATTACAACAGTCAATGGTGACTAGCAGTAGTTAGAACAAAAAATGCAGCTTTTATGAAAATGTCTCTGTAATGACTACAACACATTTACGTAACCAATGTCTTATGTCTACTTGTTTTCTTTTGTAGGTATATGAAAAAGTTGCATACTTGTTAACAAATTTAGGTGAGTGCATATAAACAGTGATATTGTTGTTATTTTACTATGCAAGTATACTTCAAAATACTAGTCATACCAATTCAAAGAAGGCATGCAAGGCTTTGCAAAGAGTCTGTGAATATATGTGTTTGTCCATATTTAGTGAAACCGTGCCTTTATCACTAATCCCTTTCCATAAAGCTGTTCAGTGAAAATCCTGTTATGAACCAGATGCTATAGTAACTGCCAGCCTAATGCATTAATGAATGTTATCATCAAGAAAGTAAGAGAGTTGTATATGTTTAACATCCCATGGGAGAAAAATGAAAAATAAACGAAAAGCATTAACTTGTGGTTCACCTCTATTGTGAAGACAATCCAACAACCCTGCCAAAAATATAGATCTAAATCCGAAAATCTCATTATTACACTGTAGTATAATAGCATTAGTGAGTCTCCCTCTGTAAATAAAGTTTACTCTATAAACGGAACAATTTAACAAATACAAGGAATGACCATTAACAATGCCACAGTAATGTCTGTTATATACTTAACACTAAAAATATGTTCAGTGAATGTATATAACTGTGAGAAATTGGTTTGTTGGTTGACTGTGGTGTGATCTCTGGCAAACCAACAGCCACAATCCTTTGCAGGTAGAACCACCAAAAGTCCCTCAATTAACCAGTGCTTAACCCTGGGTAGCCTGGCACAAAGAGCAGTCAGCTTTAATTTAGAGGCAATGTGTAAAGTATTTATGCATCACACAAACAGTAATAAAGTGAAAACACAACACATGAAAAATCCCAAACCAATTTAGAAACATAGTCAATTTTACTAAATGATTTGACACCATAACGACTGTTAGACCTAGCATCCTTGGCGTGGTTTCCCCTGACTTTTTGCCTCTTCCTCCTGTATTTTTGACACTGTGCTGGAATTCGTTTTTGCTGGTTTAGATGCTTTGGGCACTTTGCCACTGTTGATCAGTGCCAAAGTGCAAGTGCTCCCTGTGTAAATTGTTATTATGATTGGTTATCCATGATTGGTATATTTGTTTTACCAGTAGGTCCCTAGTAAAGTGCACTGAGTGTGCCAGGGCTGGTAATTCAAATGCTACTAGTGGGCTTGCAGCACTGATTGTGCCACCCACATAAGTAGCCCTAAAATGATCTCTCAGGCCTGCCACTGCAGTGCCTGTGCGCAGTTTGAAAACTGCCATGGTGACCTGGCCAGTGTCCCCACTTGCCAGGCCTGACCCTTCCCTTTTCTTACACATTGGACACCCCTATGGTAGGCCCAAGGTACCCCCCTGGGCAGGGTGCAGTGTATGTGAAAGGTAGGACATGTACTAGTGTGGGTAACATGTCCTGATAGTGAAATACTGCCAATTTCGTTTTTTCACTATTGAAAGGCTATCTTGCCCATAGGACAGAATGGGGAATGCTGTGTAACATGTTTACCTGCATATCTTCCCATAGGAGCAAGATAGAAAATTGGAGTCTGGTATCCCTGAACTCCGAAATTAATAACACATCTTTTAGGAAGGATGGTTTTTAAATTCTGTGTTTGAAAATAGCACTTTTAGAAAGTGGCTATTTTCTTGTTCAATCTTTCTGTATGCCTCTGCCTGTTTGTGGATTGACTGTCTGGTTTGAGAGTGACAGGGGCTGGGGTGGCTCCAGGAGTCTGGGTGAGTCAGCACTAGGCTGAATAGACCCAACTGCATTTGGAGTGGTGGGAGGAGTAGCACCTGGGCCTGAATAGGGCTGTGCCTGCCTTCCACAATGCTGACTCCACCTCCTGCGCTGTGTCTGATGACCCTGGCCCAAACTCACAAAGGAAGAAGATGTGCACTGGCAGAGTGCACCGACAACTGGTTTGGACTGGGTCCACGACCCCTCACACATAGAGAACAAAGACTTTGGGGGTATAAATATGAGAGCTGAAACCCCTGAAGTTAGACCACTTTGGAATCAAGAAGGAACCTTTGCTGAGGAGAAAAGCTGAAGAGCTGAAGGAGAAGTACTGCTCAAGTGTGTCTAGGGCTGGCCTGCAGTTACTATTTCTGCCAAAGGAAGGAGAAGGACTTTGCTATGTGCTGTGCCCCCCCCCTGCTTGAAGAAAGGACTTTGCTGTGTGCTGTGTCCAACTGAAGAGAAGTCTCCAAGGGCCTGAGAAGAGCTGGCCTCCTGTTTCTGAAGTCCCAAGCACAAAAGGACTTCACCCCCAGCTCCCTGAACTTCCTTGCTGGGAGTTCCAGTCTGCCAGTGGGGCCTGTAACTGTGTGTGAGGCCTTTTTGCTGGTGGGAGCTGGAAGCGCGACGCAACGAGAGAGAAGCGTGACGCCGCTGCAGCAGCCGCTGTCGCATCATCGAGGAAGCGTGTCGCCGCTGCTGCTGTTCGCCGTCGCATCACTGGAGAAGCGTGCCGCCATCACCGAGGGTGTCATCGCATCATTGGAGAAGCGTGTCGCAGGGCCTGTCAAGGCTCAGAAAGTCACAGAGTTCGCCGCACGGCCGTCGGGCGTGCACGCATCGCCTCCACGTTGTCGCATCGCAACAAAGACGCCATTTTGTCGCATCGCACCTGATTGTCGCAACGCATCGAGGCGCCATCTTGTCGCATCGGAACTGGAGCGCAGGAAGAATCAACGCATCGCCTTCTCTGCGCCCCTTATGTTTGATTTGCGTAACGCATCCCAGGTACTTTGAGACTATAGTGTCGCATTCATCATCTACAAGTTTATTTTTGCAACAACCCTTTTTAAAGACATTCTACTGAGTTTCTGTATGTTGGATTTTTGTCGTTTTGGTCTTGTTTAGTTTAGATAAAGATATTTTATTTTTCTAAACTGGTGTGGTGTCCGTTTGTGGTGTTTTCACTGTGTTACTGTGAGTGTTGGTACAAATACTTTACACATTGTCTTTGGGATAAGCCTGTCTGCTCGTGCCAACCTGCCAAGGGGGTGAGCAGGGGTTATCTAAAGTGTGTATCCCCCTTGCCCTGACTAGAAGCAAGGGTCCCTATTTGGTCAAAGGTACCTACCTCTGCCAACTAGAGACCCCCATTTCTAACAACAACAAATTCCAATCAGTAGAACTGGAGTTGTGAATTGTTAAATTTTAAGATTCAAAATAATGCCTAAAAGTTCAAAGCGCCAATCGCGGACATCTAGTCTTGTGAGACCGCTTACCTTTGGACTTGAAAACATTTCTTAAGAAAAATGTCTGAAAAGGTAAAATTCAGCGGGGCAAGGCAGCAGGATGTGTCAGAGGAGGGAGCACCATCGTTGGATAGCCTTGGACCGAAGCTGCAGTGAAGTTTTCTATGTTCGGACATAGTCCGCCAAAATGGAAGTAAAAAAACTACAGCGGGATGAAGCAGAGAGCTAAAGTTGAAGACAGTTCCAAGAGGTCGGATACCCTTTGGCGAAGGACCACTGAAACGTATTTGCTGCTGCGGAGAAGAATGTAGCGGGTGAAGCAGTGAAATCAATCCGACCGGTGATGCACCTCGGGTGGATAGGCGAGCAGGTTGGTCCTGGTCTCCTTCTGGGTCTCAAATTTTGTTTGTCCTCAGTTTTGGAATTTTCCTATCTGGGCATCTTTATCACCACAACCAGGGGTTCAGGACTGGTGGGACACCTCTTAGTGGTTTAGGCTGGGTTCAGGTGCAGGTTTAAGATGGTGGGAGCCTTTTGTGTCCCTGTGGTTCTGAACAGGAGGCCAGCAAACTAGCCCTAGTGAGTCACTCTGGAGGACCTGGTACAGTTGAAGGTCCAGTACTTGTACCCATGCAGAAGGTAGCAGAGCCGTGGGACAAACAGGGCAGCAATGCATCAGAGTAGCAGTCATTCAGAGCAGCAGTCCAGCAGAGTGGCAGTTTTTCCAGCAGCACAGCAGCACAGCAGCCCTTCTTCCTGGCAGAGTATCCACAGGTCCAGACGTGTACTGAAGAGTGGGCCTGAAGGTCGTATATTTATACCCTGGTGCCCTTCTTATGGAAGGTGGGAGAAGCTTCTGGAAAGGTTCTTTGAAGTGATTGGAAATTCCTGACTCCCCTGCCCTGCCTTCAAGATGGCTGCAGTGACAATACAGGGTTGTTAGGCCCTTTGTGTGAAGGCAGAGCACAGGCTATCAGGTCTAAGTGGGGCTGTGGTCAGCTCTACCCCCCATCCGGTCAGTAGATGGCCCATTCAGGCACACCTAATCCCTCTATTGTGTGACTGTCTGGGAGGACTTCACAAAGTCTAACTGTCAGCTACACTCAGTCATGTGACCTAAAAGAGGTTGTAGGCACACAAGGCTATAGGCAGGAAAATGCCAACTTTTTAAAAGTGGCATTTTCCAAATTGTAATGAAAAGTCCAACTTTACCAATAAAGAGGGTTTATCATTACAACCATACAAAAGAAAATACTGAAATGATGGTGGAAGAACGGTTCCTGCACTTTCAGAGTGGAGATCCCTGTCATGAGAGCACCAGGAGGCATCAATGTCTTTTAGCCAATGGTTTTCCCAGATTGGCTGGTACCAAGAGTTGCCTGCATCGTTAATACCTGGGTTGCCTGACAAGAGCGGTAAGTATTCCCATAAAGACAGGTGCCGTTGAAGAGCTTAGCCTGGTGGCTAGATTAGGAGATCTTAGTGCCCAGTAATTAGACTTAAATTGTGCCCACAGGGTACAGTGTACCTAGAGAGAAGTGAAGAGAGATGTGTCCTCTTATTACCCGGTGATGACATATTGAGAGTCTGTTTGCCAAGAGATCTCTGTCTATCCCTAGTAGTAACAGGGGAGGAAAGGGTCTTAAGCACTCTAAATCCTAAGCGAAATTTTCAGCAATAAGATGCAGAGTTTCTCCAGTACTAAGTGAAACAAAAGAGCTGGACCATGTTTGAATTGATCACAGGAACAAGTAGGCTGTGCTTCGTAAACCAGAGGTTTACTCCAGGCACTGGAATTGCGCTTCCCCCTCTGAATGAATGGACAGTGACTTGCTCTAATAACTTGACAGTTGTCTATTTTCACAGGTGCAATCAAATTGGCTTTTTGTTTTCAACATGCCCATTATCACATGCCCCTTGCATGTGGGCATGGAACTAGTCTAGTCTGCAGTTTTTATATCGCTCATGGCTACCCAAAGGCCTCCCAGCACTGAAACAGACATCGCAAGTCATCAAGTAAGTAAGTCCGTTTTTATATAGCGCAACTACTCACCCTTACGGGTCTCAAGGCGCTGGGGGCCGGAGTGGAAATTAAGTGAGCTATTGCCCAGAGTCACATGGTGCTGAGCTGAGCTGCCGCCGGAGCCGGGGATCGAACCGTGAACCCTGTGCTCCGAAGTCAGCTGCCCTGGCCGCTGCACCACACCTCTCCACACCAACATCAATAGCTGTTGAGGAGGATTAGTTACTGAACAGCCAAGGCTTCAAGGCTTTATGGAAGGGAAGTTTATGCTCCACTAAGCACAATTCTAAATGTAGAGTGTTCCAGAGTTTAGGAGCTAGAAAAGATGTTGATCAGCCACACCATCGGGATTTAGGGATCCTAGGGACGTTTAGTAGATGTGCTGAAGAGGATCTGAGAAGTCTCCCTTGCATGTACGGGGAGGCTAGAGGTATTAGCAGTAGTTGGCCTTTGTTATTGATTTCTCTGTGCAGAATGCGTATGGTCTTGAACTGTACTCGTCGTTCCATCGGAAGCCAGTGGGGATCTACCAGAGCCCTTGTGGCAGACTGATGTTTTGGGGATATTCCTCAGGATTCGTGCAGCAGCCTTCTGCATGGTCTGCAACCTTCTGACAAAATAACGGGGCCAAGGTACAAGGCATTCCCGTAGCCGAGGCATGACACCACGTGGGCCTGGACATTCACTCTTCTATCTGTGAAAGGAAGAAGTCTAAGTACCTTCCTCAGCAGTCTCAAAATGCATTGCAGCTGGCAGCAAGCTTTTTGGCTTGATTGTCCATTGTGAGACAAGAATCCAACTGTTGGAAGGTGGATTATTAGTAGGGGTAAGTGTATGCCTATCACTAGCAATAAGGCCACTAATGCAATATATGGTCCAGACAAGGTCTCAAAATTATTCCCTTGCTCAACCATTGGTAGCTGGCAATGAGCAGGCAGGCGTAATTTAGGAGACAGGTATGTAAAGCATTTAAAAACACCACAATATCAAATAAGTAAGACACAACACACAATAAAAATCCAACACAAATGTATAAAAATATGAAATATTTGTATCTTTAAAATGACACTAGAACTATAAAAATCCAATTTAGGGAACCAGAAATATGAATTTCTGAAGAATAAACACTTATGAGTGCTTAAAAACCAATAGCGCCAAATTGGGGCATCTAGTTGCGTTTGTTTGGGACAAAGTCAAAGTTTGAGGCTGACCCCGATCGAGCCCTTGTCGGATAAACTAGGTGGAAGTCCTCGGTCAAAATTTTACCTTCGCACTTGAAAACGTTTCTGGAGGATTTTCTCTCGACGTCAATCGATCCTCTCCAGCAGGCCGGAATCGCAGCAGCTTCATTCAGCGGGAGCACTGGGTCAATTCCCTGAAGTCTTGAGCTCCGGCGCTTTCCGCGGATTGAATCTGAAATCCAGGCCGGGTCGCGGTTGGACGTTGTCAGCTTGACTCTCGACGCCGGATTGGTCACCTTGTGGAGCTTTTTCACAAAAGTTCTCAAAGTTCTCCAAACTTCAGTGGGTGCTTCCTGAAGTTCCTTTTGGGGGTTCAAAGTGTCTACAACCAAAATCCAAGGTTCCAGAGTCTCTGAGTTGCTCCTCGGAAGTTGGGACAACAGTTCCCACAATGCACCTGGACAGATCCTTGAAAGTCCAGCTGAAGGTAGTCATTGCCTGTAGTTGCTATGCCGCTCTCACATATTTTGCCAATGTTCTGTGGTGGCAAGCAGGGGGGCACCCCTGACCAATGGGGTACAGAGTGCCATTCAAAAGCATGACAGCTTCCTCCAAAGTGTGGCATTTAAAATTCAAGATGAAGAATTCCTCTCCTGGGGAGTAAGACCCGGCTGAGCCAGCCCACTGGTGTGCCTCATTTCCCTTAACACTCCCCATTCAGACCATCTACAAATTCCATTCCTGGGGTCCTGTCTGGCTGAGGGGGTACAGGAAGAGGGGGTAGGCCTGGCTGGCATTGCTTACTGTTTTACTCTCTTTGACGGTGTTAGAAATGGGATCTCTAGTTGGCAAGGGCTTGCACCTTTGTCCAAGTAGGGACCCTTCTTCCTAGTCAGGGTAAGGGTTGTTACACTCGTGAAGTAACCCCTGCTCACCCTCGTGGTAGCTTGGCACGAGCAGTCAGGCTTAATTCAGAGGCAGTGTGTAAAGCATTTGCACATAACCCACAGTAATACAGTGTAAGCACTACAAACGGACACCACACCAGTTTAGAAAAATAACCAATTATTTTATATACTCAAGACAAGACCAATTACGACAAAAATCCACAATACTATACTTTACGAATGAATACTTGATACGTTAACTTCTTCTTTGCCGGAATAGCACAAAAGCAAAGTTCGTACGAGTCGGTAGCTCCGTCCGAGCCTACCGGGATGCTGAAAACCACAGAGTCTAACAGTTCCAGCCGACCGCGTCGATACGGGCCAGCAGAGTCATGAACAGACTCGGTCACAGTACCTTTTCTCGTTGTGGCTGGTACGGAGTGTACGAGCCGGTCGGCGTTCGTCGCGGTTGCGGTGCAAGACGGAGCGATGCAAGGTGCGGTGTCCCTCGATGCGGTGCAGGCAGCGGCTCGATGAGCGTCGTGCAGACGGAGTCGGTGAGTCCAAGGCGTGCGATGCAGGGTGAGACGATGCTCGATGCGGTGCTGACAGGTTGCGATGCAGGCGACCTAGCCGGAGTGCGGGAGCTGGCGTCGGACAGCGGTGCGAGTCGGAGCGGTGCGTCGCAGGCGTGCGAGCGGTGCCCCAAATGCGGTGCGGTCTCGACTCTTGAGCCAGTTGCAGCGACCTCGTCGGTCGGGTCCGGTTGGTTCAGTGAAACGATGCGATGCGAACTGCGGTGCCCACAGGTCACGGTGCAAGCAGCGGCTCGATGTTGGCGGCGTTGGACGTCGCCCACGGTGAGACCAGGGTTGCGATGCGAAGCGGGGCGATGCGGTCTGCGGTGCAAACAGGTCACCGGCCAGGGATGGATTCGGTTGACGGAGTCGGTTGCGGTTCCCTTCCTCTGTGGCAACTGAAACAGCGTTCCAGAAGCGGTACCCAGAGGCTTGTGAAGTCTTTGCAGTCCCTGAGACTTCTTAACAGGAGGCCAGCTCGGTTTCTGGCCCTTGGAGATACTCAGCACAAGTTTGTAGAAAGTTCAGTCCAGTCCTTTCACTGCCCAAGACAGAAGCAGCCACTGCAGGCCAACCCAACAAAGCAACAACACAGCAAAGGGGCAGTACTCCTCCTGGCAGCTCTTCCAGCTCTTCGTCTTGGCAGGTTCCTTGATTCCAGCGAGATCTAAATTCATGGGGTCAGGGCCCCAATATTTATATCCCAAATTCCTTTGTTCTCTGAAGGCAGAGAGGCCTTTGCCTAGTCCAAACCAGTTCTGGAGCACTTTGTTGACAAGTCTCCGTCCCTTCTTTCAGTGAGTATGCCAGGGACATCAGACGCACCACAGGAGGTGGAGCCAGCATTGTGGAGGGAAGGCACTGTCCTATTCAGGGCCCAGGTGCGACCCCTCCCACCCATCTACATGTAGATCTTGCTATTCAGCCCTGCGCTGACTCACCCTGTCTCCTGGCATCCCCCAGCCCCTGTCACTCACACTCCAGACAAGGAATACACAATCTCGCAGAGGCAGGCTTGGATGGTTAGACAAGAAAATACCCACTTTCTAAAAGTGGTATTTTCAAACCCAGAATGTTAAAACCAACCTTACTAAAAGCTGCATTTTATCATTCTGAGTCCAGGCATACTAAACTCGAATTTCTACCATGTTCCCGGGGTCAGTTAGGATTATAATCTGTAATAATCAAAACTGCCCGTTCTGGCCTAGGGGAACAGGTAGCCTTGCAATAGTGAAAAACGAACTAGGCTGTAATTCACTATCAGGACATGCCGCACACACCCGGGCATGTCCTACCTTTCGCATACACCGCACCCTGCCCACAGGGGTACCTTGGGCCTACCTTAGGGGTGACCAACATGTAGCAAAGGGAAGGTTTAGGGACTTGCAAGTGTGTGCACTTGCCAAGTCGACATGGCAGCCCCAGGCTGCGCACAGGCTCTGCGTTGGCAGGCCCGAGTTACACTTTACGGGCTGTTTGCGTGGGTGGCACAATCCAGTGCTGCAGCCCACCAACAGCATTTGGTCTATAGGCCCTGGCACTCGCAGTGCACTTTACAAGGGACTGACACATAAACCAAATAGGCCAATCATGGAAACACCAATCCATAACACATTTCATACAGGAGCACTTGCACTTTCCCACTGGACCGCAGTGAGGAAAGTGCGCAGAATCATCACACCAGCAAAAACAGAGTCAAAACCGGGAGGTCAGAAAGCAAAAAGTCAGGGGAAACACGCCAAAAGATGCCAAGTCTAACACATGTCCCCTCCAGCTGAAAGTAGGGAGAACTACCCAACCCCATTGGAGTTCTCTTCACTAAGGCGGAAGAACCTGGACAGACCATCTGCGTTGGCGTGTTCTGTACCAGGACGGTGTTCCACCGTAAAGTCCATTCCCTGTAGGGAGATGGACCACCTCAGCAGTTTTGGATTCTCACCCCTCATTTGCATCAACCATCTGAGGGGCCTGTGGTCTGTCTGAACCCGGAAGTGAGTCCCAAACAGTTATGGTCTCAACTTCTTCAGCGCCCAGACCACAGCAAAAGCTTCCCTTTCTATGGCACTCCACCTCTGTTCCCTGGGATGTAGTCTCCTGCTAAGGAAGACTACAGGCTGATCCAGGCCCTCTTCGTTCAGTTGTGAGAGCACCGCTCCCACACCATGCTCTGAAGCGTCAGTCTGCACGACAAATTCTTTGGAGAAGTCAGGTGCCTTGAGCACGGGCGCCGTGCACATGGCTGCCTTCAGGGCATCAAAAGCTTTCTGGCAGGACTCAGTCCAGATCACTTTCCTGGGCTGCCTCTTAGAGGTCAGCTCTGTTAAGGGGGTAACGATGGTGCCATAGCCCTTAACAAATCTCCTATAATAGCCGGTGAGACCTAAGAAGGCTCTCACCATCTGTCTGAGTCTTGGGGGGCTCCCAAGCCAGAATGGTGTCAATCTTGGGTTGTAGGGGCGCCACCTGGCCGCTTCCTACCTGGTGCCCCAAGTACACCACCGAACCCTGCCCGATCTGGCACTTACTGGCCTTGATCGTGAGGCCTGCACCTTGCAGAGCCCTCAACACTTTCTCAAGGTGCTGTAAATGTTCTTCCCAACTGGAACTGAACACAGCAATGTCATCCAGGTAGGCGGCACTGAAATCCTCCAGCCCGGCCAACACCTGATTGACCAACCTCTGAAAGGTGGCAGGGGCATTCTTCAACCCAAAGGGCATCACCCGGAATTGGTAATGACCTTCTGGGGTTGAGAATGCTGATCTCTCCTTGGCCCCATCGGTTAAGGCAATCTGCCAGTACCCAGACGTTAAATCAAACGTGCTGAGGAACCGGGCAGCTCCCAACCGATCAATGAGCTCATCAGCTCTGGGGATGGGGTGCGCGTCAGTCCTGGTGACGGCATTGAGCCCACGGTAGTCCACACAAAACCGGAGTTCTGGAGTGGCACCGGGCGCCGCAGCCTGTGGGACCAAGACCACTGGGCTGGCCCAAGGACTGTGGGAGGGCTCAATCACCCCTAATGCCAACATCTTAGAGACCTCCTCCTTGATGCTGGCTCTGACCCGGTCAGTCAACCTGTAAATCTTGTGCTTCACAGGATGGCTGTCACCGGTGTCCACGTCATGGGTACACCAGTGAGTAACACCGGGGGTCAGAGAGAACAGTGGGGCGAACTGTCCCAACAACTGGCGACAGTCCCCCTGCTGCTCCTGAGTCAGAGTAGGGGAGAGGATCACACCCTCTACTGACCCATCATGCTCCTTGGTAGACAGGAGGTCAGGGAGAGGCTCACTCTCCTCTTCCACCCCATCATCTGTCGCCAAGAGCATACTCACTTCGGACCTCTCGAAGTGGGGCTTGAGGCGGTTCACGTGAAGGACCCTCAAAGGGTTCCTTGGAGCCTGCAAATCCACCAGGTAGGTGACGTCACTTTTGCGCTCCTTTACCTCATATGGCCCAGTCCACTTGTCCTGCAAGGCACAAGGTGCCACTGGGGCCATTACCCACACTTTTTGCCCAGGTTGAAATTCGACCAGAGTGGCATTCTGGTCATACCATCTCTTCATTTCTTCCTGGCTTGCTTCTAGGTTCGCCTGAGCGAGTTTCCTGAAGCGGGCAGTTTGGTTTCTAAAGGCCAGCATGTAGCTAAATACATCCTGGGGAGTTTTCCTGGGAGCTGCCTCCCAGCCTTCCTTTACCAAACTCAGAGGTCCTCTGACAGGGTGGCCATACAGGAGCTCAAAGGGGCTGTACCCAAGAGACTTCTGAGGCACCTCCCTGTATGCAAAGAGTAGGCATGGCAAGAGGACGTCCCACTTATGCCTCATGGGTTCTGTTAGACCCTTGATCATGCCTTTCAAGGTCTGGTTGAATCTCTCCACCAGACCGTTTCCTTGTGGGTGGTAAGGAGTGGTGAACTTGTAGGTTACACCACACTCCTTCCACAGGGATGTCATATACTTCGATATGAAATTGGTCCCCCTATCGGAAACCACCTCTCTGGGGAATCCCACACGGGAAAAGATCCCCATTAACGCCCGGCCCACCACTGGCGCCGTCGTTGTCCTGAGAGGGATTGCCTCCAGGTACCGGGTGGCATGGTCCACCAAGACCAGGATGTACCTGTTGCCCATGGCTGTCTTGGGATCCAGTGGCCCCACAATATCCATCCCTACCCTTTCAAAGGGTGTTCCAACAACCGGAAAGGGTTGGAGAGGAGCTTTGACCTTCCTCCCACTCTTACCACTTGCCTGGCAAGTTTGGCAAGACCTACAGTGTGCATCTGACTGCCTTCGCATTTGGGGCCAAAGAAGTGGGTGACAAGCCTGTCAAAGGTCTTGTCCTGCCCCAAATGTCCTGCCAAAGGCACGTCATGAGCCAGACCCAGTAGGAAGGTCTTGAAGCGCTGGGGTACCACCAGCACACGGGCTGACCCAGGCTCAGCAACCTTAGGCTCACTGTATAGGAGACCGCTCTCCCAGTAGATCAGATGTGACCCGGACTGATTACCAGCTGCCTGGTCTGCAGCCTGCCGCCGCAGACCCTCCAGAGTAGGGCACTCGTTCTGCTCCCTGCAGAACTCCTCCCTGGTGGGACCCCCTTCTTGCTGCCAATGGGTCAGCTCAGAGATGTCTCCCAGTTCGGCTACCTGCTCCCCTGTAGGCACCGGGCGTCCCCCTCGAGGTCCGCCTCCTCCCGGTCCGTGGGAACTTCGGGGCCGGTTTCCCGCGCCCCTGCCCTTTCTCTTGGCAGGGACTTGGGCCACTGTTTCAGGCTCCAAGTCCTCTTGATCACCCTTTCTGGCCGCCATTGACCGAGTAGACACGCATGCCCACTCTGGCAACCCAAGCATCTCCAAGTGAGACCTGAGCTCAACCTCCTTCCATGAGGACTGCTCCAGGTCGTTTCCTAGCAGACAATCTACAGGTATGGTAGGGCTCACAACCACCCTCAAGGGACCTGAGACCCCCCCCCATTCGAAGGGAACCTGCGCCACCATACACTGGCGCTCAGAGTTGTCGACAGCAACTACTTGGTGGAATGCTCCTGGGACTACTTGCTTCTCAGACACCAGGTGACACCGGACTGAGGTCACACTGGCTCCAGTATCTCTGAGAGCCTCTACCCTGTTCCCATTAATGGTCACCCAGGTGCTATATTTCTTTGTGTTAGGGGGCACCTGGTTTCCTGGGACCATCTCACTGTCCCCTAGTGAGACAAGGGTCATTTCTGCGGGATCCCCACCCTCCTGTGGGCACCCCTCCTCCCCAAGCGCTACACTAGCCAACACTTTGGATTGTCCACCGGTGGGCGGCTGTGTCCCCTTCGGGCACTTGGGGTCCCCCTTAAAGTGACCTACCTGGTCACATGCATAACACTTGCAGGGGCCGGACTCAACAGGCTTCCCTGTAGAGACCCCTTTCTTCTTATCACCGGGGGCTGGGAACCTTTACCCTGGGTACTAGTTTGGGGCCCTTTAGAGAACTCCTGTGCTTTACCCTTGTCCCCCCACTTTTCTGCTGGGGACCCTGCCCACCTTTGGCTGAGTCTCCCCCAAACGCTTTCTTGTGGACCCTGGTACTCACCCAGCGGTCCGCTTCCATAGCAAGCTTCCTGGGGTCAGTTAGCTTACTATCCACTAGGTGCTGGCGCAGATCTGCAAAACATAGACTAGACAAGTGCTCCCATGCAATCAAGTTGTAGAGCCCCTGAAAATCTGTTACGCTACTGCCCTTCACCCAACCATCCAGAGACCTGCAGAACACATCCACACATTCCAACCAAGTGTTGGCATCAGACTTCTTACTGGACCTGAACTGATCCCTGTACTTTTCAGGAGTAAGACCATACTTCGTGAGAAGGGCATCCTTCATGTCAGCATAGGTGAGGTGATACCCCTTACCCAAAGCTATCAGAGCATCCCTTGCTTCTTCCGGGAAAAGTGGCCACAATCCTGCTCCGCAATTCTCCTCAGGGACCCCATTCATGTGTATGGCTGCCTCATAACCCTGAAACCACCTTTGTATGTCATCCCCCTTCTTGAACTCCTTGCCTACGTTCTTGGGAATGTGCACAATCCTGTCTGCCTTTCTGGACGAATTGCTGCCACCATCTGAGCCTGACTTACTCCTAAGTTCTAGCTCCTTCAGTTCTCTCTCATGCTCTAAGAGCATCTTCCTCTCCTCTATGGCCAATCTCTTCTCCTCCCGCTCATTCTCCAGTCTGAGCTTCTGCAGCTCAAACTGCCTTGCCTCCCGCCTGTCCTCCAGCTCCTCTGGGACAGACTGCTGCTGCCTGACCTGGCGGGTTCCCCCTACCCAAAAGCACATCCACCCTGGAAATAGGCTCCTCCGCCTCCTCACTGAGATCACCAGGCTGCCCATTGGCATGTCTGGCTGCTACCCAGGCCCTCAGCGCCTTCTGTAGCTCCTCCTTCCTTGTGAGGCCTTTAATTTGGACTTTCAGGTTTTTACAAATCGCTCGTAACTCCTTTACGGCGTAGGATTCCAACCTGTCCACCTCAAAGATAACTTCCAGAGATGCAACGGATGATGCAATTGATTCAGGCATGACAAAAGTCGTGAGTTGAAAACTGGCAAGATCAAAAATAGGCCAAAAGAAAAAGAACTAGTATGTGGTACGTAATGGTCTGCGATATGGTAGTAGTGCACACCAATCACTGTAAGTCAAGTGCAAACACAAGTCCTATCCCACCGCTGCCACCAATGTTAGAAATGGGATCTCTAGTTGGCAAGGGCTTGCACCTTTGTCCAAGTAGGGACCCTTCTTCCTAGTCAGGGTAAGGGTTGTTACACTCGTGAAGTAACCCCTGCTCACCCTCGTGGTAGCTTGGCACGAGCAGTCAGGCTTAATTCAGAGGCAGTGTGTAAAGCATTTGCACATAACCCACAGTAATACAGTGTAAGCACTACAAACGGACACCACACCAGTTTAGAAAAATAACCAATTATTTTATATACTCAAGACAAGACCAATTACGACAAAAATCCACAATACTATACTTTACGAATGAATACTTGATACGTTAACTTCTTCTTTGCCGGAATAGCACAAAGCAAAGTTCGTACGAGTCGGTAGCTCCGTCCGAGCCTACCGGGATGCTGAAAACCACAGAGTCTAACAGTTCCAGCCGACCGCGTCGATACGGGCCAGCAGAGTCATGAACAGACTCGGTCACAGTACCTTTTCTCGTTGTGGCTGGTACGGAGTGTACGAGCCGGTCGGCGTTCATCGCGGTTGCGGTGCAAGACGGAGCGATGCAAGGTGCGGTGTCCCTCGATGCGGTGCAGGCAGCGGCTCGATGAGCGTCGTGCAGACGGAGTCGGTGAGTCCAAGGCGTGCGATGCAGGGTGAGACGATGCTCGATGCGGTGCTGACAGGTTGCGATGCAGGCGACCTAGCCGGAGTGCGGGAGCTGGTGTCGGACAGCGGTGCGAGTCAGAGCGGTGCGTCGCAGACGTGCGAGCGGTGCCCCAAATGCGGTGCGGTCTTGACTCTTGAGCCAGTTGCAGCGACCTCGTCGGTCGGGTCCGGTTGGTTCAGTGAAACGATGCGATGCGAACTGCGGTGCCCACAGGTCACGGTGCAAGCAGCGGCTCGATGTTGGCGGCGTTGGACGTCGCCCACGGTGAGACCAGGGTTGCGATGCGAAGCGGGGCGATGCGGTCTGCGGTGCAAACAGGTCACCAGCCAGGGATGGATTCGGTTGACGGAGTCGGTTGCGGTTCCCTTCCTCTGTGGCAACTGAAACAGCGTTCCAGAAGCGGTACCCAGAGGCTTGTGAAGTCTTTGCAGTCCCTGAGACTTCTTAACAGGAGGCCAGCTCGGTTTCTGGCCCTTGGAGATACTCGATACAAAAGGGGATGATGGACGGAACGTTTGAGCCAATCAAACACTCACCCCCAGTCAACTGATCTGGGTTTAATCCATCATCATTCTTTAGCTCACTCCACCGCCCCAGTTCAGACATGGCCATATGCAAATCAGTCTGACCCTGTGCCTCATGGGAACAGTCCAGCCCGAACTGCCAAGCCATGTCTTCCCTGGACCGGAAACAAGCATCCTAGGACCGGTTTCTGGCATTCCAGCCGTCATCAGCCAGGCTTGCTTGAATCCAGTGGCAAAGTGAGCAAGGGACCCACGTCTGGGCATACCCCCGCCAACTTAGGGCGAACAAAGCGATACAAAAGGGGATGATGGACGGAACGTTTGAGCCAATCAAACACTCACCCCCAGTCAACTGATCTGGGTTTAATCCATCATCATTCTTTAGCTCACTCCACCACCCCAGTTCAGACATGGCCATATGCAAATCAGTCTGACCAAGTGCCTCATGGGAACAGTCCAGCCCGAACTGCCAAGCCATGTCTTCCCTGGACCGGAAACAAGCATCCTAGGACCGGTTTCTGGCATTCCAGCCGTCATCAGCCAGGCTTGCTTGAATCCAGTGGCAAAGTGAGCAAGGGACCCACGTCTGGGCATACCCCCGCCAACTTAGGGCGAACAAAGCGATACAAAAGGATGATGGACGGAACGTTTGAGCCAATCAAACACTCACCCCCAGTCAACTGGATCTGGGTTTAATCCATCATCATTCTTTAGCTCAGTCCACCACCCCAGTTCAGACATGGCCATATGCAAATCAGTCTGACCCTGTGCCTCATGGGAACAGTCCAGCCCGAACTGCCAAGCCATGTCTTCCCCTGGACCGGAAACAAGCATCCTAGGACCGGTTTCTGGCATTCCAGCCGTCATCAGCCAGGCTTGCTTGAATCCAGTGGCAAAGTGAGCAAGGGACCCACGTCTGAGCATACCCCCGCCAACTTAGGGCGAACAAAGCGATACAAGGGGATGATGGATGGAACGTTTGAGCCAATCAAACACTCACCCCCAGTCAACTGATCTGGGCTTAATCCATCATCATTCTTTAGCTCACTCCACCACCCCAGTTCAGACATGGCCATATGCAAATCAGTCTGACCCTGTGCCTCATGGGAACAGTCCAGCCCGGGACTGCCAAGCCATGTCTTCCCTGGACCGGAAACAAGCATCCTAGGACCGGTTTCTGGCATTCCAGCCGTCATCAGCCAGGCTTGCTTGAATCCAGTGGCTAAGTGAGCAAGGGACCCACGTCTGGGCATACCCCCGCCAACTTAGGACGAACAAAGCGATATCAAAAGGGGATGATGGACGGAACGTTTGAGCCAATCAAACACTCACCCCCAGTCAACTGATCTGGGTTTAATCCATCATCATTCTTTAGCTCACTCCACCACCCCAGTTCAGACATGGCCATATGCAAATCAGTCTGACCCTGTGCCTCATGGGAACAGTCCAGCCCGAACTGCCAAGCCATGTCTTCCTGGACCGGAAACAAGCATCCTAGGACCGGTTTCTGGCATTCCAGCCGTCATCAGCCAGGCTTGCTTGAATCCAGTGGCAAAGTGAGCAAGGGACCCACGTCTGGGCATACCCCCGCCAACTTAGGGCGAACAAAGCGATACAAAAGGGGATGATGGACGGAACGTTTGAGCCAATCAAACACTCACCCCCAGTCAACTGATCTGGGTTTAATCCATCATCATTCTTAGCTCACTCCACCACCCCAGTTCAGACATGGCCATATGCAAATCAGTCTGACCCTGTGCCTCATGGGAAACAGTCCAGCCCGAACTGCTGCCATGTCTTCCTGGACCGGAAACAAGCATCCTAGGACCGGTTTCTGGCATTCCAGCCGTCATCAGCCAGGCTTGCTTGAATCCAGTGGCAAAGTGAGCAAGGGACCCACGTCTGGGCACATACCCCCGCCAACCCTAGGGCGAACAAAGCGATACAAAAGGGGATGATGGACGGAACGTTTGAGCCAATCAAACACTCACCCCCAGTCAACTGATCTGGGTTTAATCCATCATCATTCTTTAGCTCTACTTCCACCACCCCAGTTCAGACATGGCCATATGCAAATCAGTCTGACCCTGTGCCTCGCTGGGAACAGTCCAGCCCGAACTGCCAAGCCATGTCTTCCCTGGACCGGAAACAAGCATCCTAGGACCGGTTTCTGGCATTCCAGCCGTCATCAGCCAGGCTTGCTTGAATCCAGTGGCAAAGTGAGCAAGGGACCCACGTCTGGGCATACCCCCGCCAACTTAGGGCGAACAAAGCGATACAAAAGGGGGTGATGGACGGAACGCTTGAGCCAATCAAACACTCACCCCCAGTCAACTGATCTGGGTTTAATCCATCATCATTCTTTAGCTCACTCCACCACCCCAGTTCAGACATGGCCATATTCAAACTCAGTCTGACCCTGTGCCTCATGGGAACAGTCCAGCCCGAACTGCCAAGCCATGTCTTCCCTGGACCGGAAACGAAGCATCCTAGGACCGGTTTCTGGCATTCTTAGCCGTCATCAGCCAGGCTTGCTTGAATCCAGTGGCAAAGTGAGCAAGGACCCACGTCTGGGCATACCCCCGCCCAACTTAGGGCGAACAAAG